>CAUYON010186967.1:0-12552 GCA_963573935.1 Arctocebus calabarensis
TCATGGCATTTCCTTGATCACTATATAAAGACATTAATACTCTACCTTTAATAAGTTTCGCCAGTACCCTGCTAAGATGCACCGTAGGTGTGTTCCCACTAATTGCCCTCCCTCTACCCATCCTCCCCCCACCCCTCCCCAGGATCCCATTTTAATGAGAGGAAGGGACAAATGCAAATAAACTCAATGAGGATGGTTGGGAAGACTGAGCATGTAAGACTAAGGAATCAGGGGCCTTCTAGTATCAGAGTCTAATGTGAAATCCTATGAGAGAATAACTGAACTCATGTCCTCTTCTTCCTGAAGGAAGGACCATTCATCTATGTTTTCATTCATTCATTTAACAAACATCTGTTGAGCACCTACCATGTATCAGTGAAGCCAGCTTCTAGATTAGTGGGGTTTCTGTTTTGTTTTGAGACAGAGTCTCACTTTATCACCCTGTGTAGAGTGGGGTGGTGTCATAGCTCACAGCAACTTCAAACTCCTGGGCTTGAGCATCCTCTTGCCTCAGCCTCCCCAGTAGCTGGATCTATAGGTATGCACCACCACACACTGCTAGTTTTTCTTTCTTTCTTTTTTTTTTTTTGTAGAGATAGAGTATCACTTTATCACCCATAGTAGAGTGCGGTGCCATCACAGCTCACAGCAACCTCCAGCTCTTGGACTTAGGCAATTCTCTTGCCTCAGCCTCCTGAGTAGCTGAAACTACAGGCGACTGCCACAACACCCAGCTCTTTTTTTATTGCAGTTTGTCTGGGGCCGGGTTTGAATCTGCCACCCTCAGCGGGGCCAGAATCCTACTCATTGAGCCACAGGCGATGCTCAGTTTTTCTATTTTTATAGAGATCTGATCTTGTTCTTCTGAGGGCTGTTCTCAAACCCATGAGTTCAAGCAATCCACCTATCTCAACCTCGCAGAGTGGTAAGATTACAGGTGTGAGCCACCGTGCCCGCCAATAGCAGTGTTTTTCAACCTTTTATATCTCATGGCACAATTGAACCAATAATTACAGTTTCACAGCCCACTTAAATGATGTTGATCCAAAAAAGAGTAAAAAAAAAAGAATATACTTACTGTGCTCTGAATTTCTTTCGAAAGTAGTTTAATTAATGATCTTCAAAAAGCCTCCAACTCCTGGGCTCAAGTGATCCTACTGCCTTAGCCCTCCAAGTAGCTGGGAGTATAGATGCAAGCCACAATGACCCCTGAATTAAAAAAAAAAAAAAATTAGGGCCTCATGATGTTGACCAGGCTGGTCTCCAACTCTTGACCTCAAGTAATCTTCCCAAGTCGGCCTCCCAAGGTAAGGGGATTATAGCCATGAGCCACTGTCCCCAGCCAAATGTACCACGCTTTTACATGACCTTCACAATGCTGCATGCCTTCCATGGCACAGCCCCTAGCTCACTCCTACATGTTCATGATGACAATTGAGTCACCACCTTCATGGTGACGCCCTCCATTACTCCCACTAGTTATATTATAGGACCCCTTCCTCTGGGAACTCAAGGCACACGGTGCCATCTTATTTTAACAGTCACCGTCTGGTCACTTATCCTCAACAAGTGAACAAGGCAGAAACACTCTGGTAGTTCAGGTGGCATTAACAGATGGCTAGTTACAAAGATTAAGATGTTGGCCGGGTGCAGTGGCTCACACCTGTAATCCTAACGCTCTGAGAGGCTGAGGTGGGTGGATTGCTCCAGTTCAGGAGTTTGAGACTAGCCTGAACAAGAGTGAGACCTGTCTCTACTAAAAATAGAAAAACTAGGCTCAGGGCCTGTGGCTCAATGGGCTAAGGCGCCAGCCATGTACACCTGAGCTGGTGGGTTCGAATCCAGCCCAGGCCCGCCAATCAACAATGACGGCTGCAACCAAAAAATGGCCGGGCGTTGTGGCGGGCGCCTGTAGTCCCAGCTACTTGGGAGGCGGAGGCAAGAGACTCGCTTGAGCCCAGCCCGGAATTGGAGGTTGCTGTGAGCTGTGGATGCCACAGCACTCTATCCAGGGTGACAGAATGAGTCTCTGTCTCAAAAAAAAAAAAAAATAGAAAAACTAGGGGCACCCGTAGCTCAGTGGTTAGGGCGCTGGCCACATGCTCTGGGGTAGAGGGTTCCACCTTGGCCAGGGCCTACTAAACAAACAAAACATAGCTGGCATTGTGGCAGGTGCCTGTAGTCCCAGCTACTAGGGAGGCTGAGGCAAGAGAATTGCTTGAGCCCAAGAGTTTGAGGTTGCTGTGAGCTATGATGCCACCGCACTCTGCAAAAGGTGACAGAGTGAGACTGTCTCAAAAAAAAAAAAAAATGTTGTTGACCTTCAACTTTGGATAATGAATCTAAATAAAGGAGATGTGAGATCCTTAGAAACTCCACTTCTAAGCTCAAGACCACAGAGTTTATAAATCAACCTAGGACAGGAAGTGTTCCCCTAAGCCTGCATGGCTGGTGGAGCTGTAAGTCGAAGGCATGAGGAATCCTGACAGTCATCCTCAGAAGGTTATCTCTGTGGCTTCACAAGTCACCCAGGCCTGCAGGGGACACCAGCCTTTCTCTCCCGCAGGGAGGTTGGCACCGCAGTCCATGTGTTGGGGCAGGAAAGCCGCTGGGGTGAAGGCCAGCACATTGTCGCCGGCCGTGCCAAGCCAGGGAACAGTGCCGCCTTTGAGAGACACAAAGAGCCACTGTCCTTGCCTCTTTTTTTCTTCTCCAAAAACAGCTAAATGGTCCAAAACTTGCCGTGGAGATAAAAAAGGCTCCTCGAAGACGGTGCAGAGGGCTCCAGGCATTTCACCTGGAGGATTGCAGCCCGCAAGATTTGGGCGGTCAAGCCTCCTTCTCACCTGGCCTGTAACCGCAAAGAAAAATAAACTCCGCTGGAAACAACACGTCCCTTTCCCCCCACCCCACATCTGTTACGGACTGCCCTGTCCCCATCCAGAGAGTGACGATTCCTCGGCGTGCCCAGAATTTACCCTCCACGCTGGCGTTTTCCACGGCGCTTCGTGGTGTCCACTTCATAGAAGAGCATTAAATATTTAAGCAGAGGCAGCGAGATCGTCCCGAGGCGAGATCTACGCTCCATGGGAGGTCAGACCAGCTCACCACTAGGATCCCTCCCTGGCTCCGTTATTAGGACCTGCAAGAGGAAACGCGGAGATTTAAGGGGCTCACGGGAACAGCGCTGCCGGGAACGCAGGTGCAGAGGGCATCGCTGGTTATTAGGAGCGAGGGCTAAGGGGGGGACTGCGGGTAGGAACATTTACTTCATAAACCTAGATCAGGCACCTGCTGTATGACAGGTAGCAGCTGCAGGCACAAAAGATGAGGCTCAGATTGCTTTCACAAGAGCGGTGGAAAGAGACGTGCCTAGGCCTTTGGATTCCGACGGAATCGGCGCCATGGAACTTACACGCTATTCGGGTAGCACGGAGGAGGAGGGCCTCACTCAGTCCGCAGACTCCGCGGATCGGGAGGCAAGCAGCGGATGCTTAAGGAGGAGGAACATTGGGCGGCGCCGTAGCTCACTGGATACACCGAGGCTGCAGGTTCGAGCCCAGACGGGGGCCTGCTAAACAACAGTGACAACTAAAATAGCCGGGCATTGTGGCAGGTGCCTGTAGCCCCAGCTACTTGGAAGGCTGAGGCGAGAGACTCACGTAAGCCCAAGAGTTGGAGGTTGCTGTGAGCTGTGACACCACAGCACTCTAACCAGGTAACAGCCTGAGATTCTGTCTCAAAAAAAAAAAAAAAAAAAAAGGAAAATGGGACTGCAAACTAATACAGCCTCTTTGGAAAGAAGTATGGCGAATCCTCAAAGAACTCAAAATAGACCTTCCATTTGATCCTGCAATCCCATTACCAGGCTTCTACCATGAAGAAAAAAACTCATTTTGTCATGAGATGTTTTGCACTAAATTGTTTATTGCAGCTCAGTTTACTATCATCAAAGATGTGGAAAAACCCTGAATGCCCATCTACTCATGATTGGATTAATAAACTGTGGTATATGTAGACCATGGAATACTATTCAGCGGTAAAAAGATGGAGACTTCACATCTTGTGTATTAACCTGGTGGAGCTGAAAGACATTCTTCTCATTAAACTATCATAAGAACAAAAAGGCGAGTATCTAAGGAGCTCAATTCTAATATGAAGCCAGTAGAGGATCTAAACACAAGAGAAGAACTCGGTGCAATTCAAGATGGGGGAAGGGAAGTGGGAGGCAGAGAGGAGGGGAGGGGAGGGAGGTGACAGGTGCGCTCCCACTTAATGGGCACAATGTAAGGGAATATGGCACACCTCCTGGCCGAGGGGCACAACTACAAGAGGGATTTTATCTAACAGATACAAACTAATTGTAAACTAATTGTAGGCGTGAATTCATATTAATCTGAAATTTTTAAAAGTATGAAAGTCGGTACAATAATAAAGCAGTTAAAATGAAAAAAAAAAAAGAATGAGGAAGAACTGATGTGGGGCAGGAGGAGAGCAAGGCTGGATTTCTAAGCGCAGGGGCTAGCAAATGCAATGTAAGAGCACGTGAGAGATCAGGCAGATTGCTGAGCTGCAGGTGGTTCCTTGGCATGCTGGGGTGGGAGATATGTGTGAAAAGAAGACAAAAGACAGGTTGGAGAAGTAGGCGGCAACCAGACGCTGAGGAACGTCCCTGCCATGGGGAGTAAGTTTCAGAGAAGGAAGGAGGCCACAGACACTGGACTTCCCAGCCTAATCAAGGATTCCCTTATACCAAGTACAGCAGGAGAGTGACTGTGTGTTATTTCCCTGGCCCCCCTTGTCTTCCGTGACCCCAGTCCCTGGTGCTGAAAGGTTGGGGACTGCTGATCTAGGGCCCTCCTTTGTAGGCCAGGGATATAAAAGACATCCCAGAGGAGGACTAGAGACTGGGCATGGTGGCTTACACCTGGAATCTCAGCAGCCTGGGATACTGAGGTTGGAGGATCACTTGAGGCCAGGAGTTTGAGACCAGTCTGGGCAACATAGTGAGACTCCCATCTTTCCAAAAGTAATAATAATAATAAAACTAGCTGGGCACTATGGCATGTGCCTGCAGTCCCAGCTACTTGAAAGGCTGAGGAAGGAAGATTGCTTGAACCCAAGAGTTTGAGGCTGCTGTAAGCTATGATGATGCCAAGCTGATGTATTCCAGCTTGGGCCACAGTGCGAGACCCTTCCTTTAAAAAAAAAATTAAGGCTTGGTGCCTGTGGCTCAACGGGTTAAGGGGCCAGTCATGTACACCTGAGTTCACGGGTTCGAATCCAGCCTGGACCTGCCAAACGACAATGGTGGCCGCAACCAAAAAAATGGCCGGGTGTTATGGCGGGCGCCTGTAGTCCCAGCTACTTGGGAGGCAGAGGCAGGAGACTCACTTGAGCCCAGGAATTGGAGGTTGCTGTGAGCAGTGATGCCACAGCACTCTATTCAGGATGACAGCTTGTGGCTCTGTGTCAAAAAAAAAAAAAAAAAAAAAAGAGAAAGAAAAACACACTGAATTGTATGAACAGAAAATTAGTTATTGCAAAAGGAAAGATTTAGTGAAACTGAACTCATGGCAATAGGAACTAGCAAAATGAAACACCAAGAAAAAAGAGAATTGAAAAATAAATTTACTGAGCCAATTTTAAAATTCATACAGAAATGCAAAGACCTAGACTAGTCAAAACAACCTAAAAAATTGAAATACTAATAATTCCTGATTTCAAGATAATATAAGCTATAGTAATCAAGGCAACATGATTTGATATGGAAATAAACAGATCAATGGAATACAATAGAGTGTATAGTGGCCATATGTAAGAAAACAATAGCTAATATACTAAAAAGGGACAAAATTGAAAGCATTTTCACTAAGATTAGGAATAAAAGAAGGAAGTCCACTTTCACATTTGTATTAACATACTACTGGAAGGCCTAGCCAGAGCTATTAGGCAAGAGAGAGAAAGAAAGGGCATTCAAATTAGAGAGGAAGAGGTCAAAATCACATGATTACTTGTTTTAGAAAGACCTGAGGACTCCACCCAAAACCTCTTACCTAAAGACTAAAGACCTAAAGACTCCACCCAAAACCTCTTCGTGGATAAACAAATCTGATAAAGTTGACGGATACAAAATCAACATACAAAAATCAGTAATATTTTTATATGCTAACAGCAATCAATCTGAAAAAGCAATCAAGAAAGCAATCCCATTTACAATAGTTATAAAAGATAAAAATAAAATACCTAGAAATAAATTTAACAAAAGGAATAAAAGATTTCTACCAGGAAAACTACTAACTATGATGAAAAAAACTGAAGAGGACACTTACACACATGGGAAAAAATATCCCATCTTTATAGATTAGAAGAATTAATATTATTAAAATGTCCGTACTACCCAAGGTAAGCTACAGATTCAGTTCAATCTCTCTCAAAATACCAGTCATGTTCTTCACAGAGATAGAAAAAAAAAAATCCTAAAATCTGTACGTAGCCACAAAAGACCCCAAATAGCTAATGCCGTTCTGAGCAAAAAGAACAGAGCTAGAGAAATCATACTTCCTGACCTCAAATTATACAACAAAACTAAAGTGACTGGAACAGAACTCAGGGTTCCAAAAAGTGTGTGTGCAGATACAGGGAGAAGGTTAGAGAGACTAGAGTGCAGGGAGCAAGGGGAAAACACTGTAGGGTGTAGTAAAAAAGAAAAAAGAAAGTTACTGAATAATCAGTCGTGTAGGGTTTTGCAGAGCATTGTATAGCCAAGCTCCTGACCTCATCCGGCAGTAATCCCACACTGCCATGCATCAGCCTGAGCCTCTGTATCTCATCACCCCCGGGTGGACCCCACCTCACTTGGAATGAAGGAAGGAAGGAGACAAGGAGACAAAGGAGTTTTTGATAGGTAGAATATATTCCATGAGCTTCTGATGAACTAGCATCCATGATTCTCAATGTGCTCTTTGAATCTATGAGAATGGTGATTTTAGGAAGCATATGCAACCTTAATTCACATTAAATCATGTGAATTCCCTTTTCAGAGTAAATTCTATAAACGTGGTCTAATATAGAGACTTTTATTCATTTCTAGCTTCAGTGTCTGTTTTCAGCTAACTTCATGAAATCCTTGTGTCTTCACCATTGTGAGAAAGTAAACATTTTGTTTTTCATTCTGTCACATTCAAGCTGGTGTTCCGTTCCTTTTTATGAGGCTTTTGAGTGGTTGGGCTGCTGGAAAGCCATAGAAATTTCCACATGGACTATATATATTACCTCAGGAAATATTTTTTTTCCTCAATTTCAATACTCATGGGAAAGTGCCACTGGTTCCTCCTTCCAATCCAGTCAGAGAGATTGATAGGGCAAAGTAAATCTTGTGTGGGGGGGAGGCAATGTTATTTTAAGCATGAGCATTTATTTATTCACTGGAATTTCCTCTTGTTCTTCACAAGCAGAGGCAGCTTTTCACTTTTTTTTCTATTCCATCACATAGTACAAAAATGATTCATAATTTACCAAAGACTTTTTAAAAAATAATATAATTTAAATTTTTTCACCAAATTTATAAGTTTGTTTTATTTATTGTCAAATATAGAACAGATGTAATACATATCATGTCTTATATATGATATATATGAATAGCTATTTGATGGAAAATAAATGCAAAAATGAAAAGGCATGGAAATTGAAAAAATCATGAATTTAAGACAGAGAGAGGAGGTTTAGGAGAAAATAGAAAAAATGGACTTGAGGTAAGTTTGCAGGTTAAAAGTGTAAAGAGAAAAAGTAGCAATAAGGAGAAAGAAAAGTGCTTGCACGGATGAGGGATGGAGGAGGAAAGAAACAGAGTGAGAAGAAGCAGAGACAGAGGGAAGAGAGAATGTCTAGAAGCTGTGGTGGTGAACAGTGTAGGTTGCTGTGTAGTAACTTTTATTGCATTTGGAAATTAAGTGATGGTTGGAGACCATTGCGAATGAAATGCAGTTGAATATATGGCTAGAAGTCAAATTCTGGGAGATGAGGTCTAGGTGAGAAAACCATAAATTAAAGACAGCCCAAGCCCTGCTCACGTTTCTGGTGACAGTTCAAATTCCGCATCCCAAGGGTAGTTGGTGGGGCCACACCTATGTTGCATCTTAGAAAGGTATAGGCGAACCTTGCTAAATGCAGAATACAAATGTCTTCATATAATAATGGAGAAATTGCCACGAAGGCTATGTTAATCAGTTTGATGAAAATAGTTAAGATTGTATATGAAACCAGCACATTGTACCCCTTGATTGCACTATCGTACACAGCTATGATTTAATGGTAAAGATAATAAAAAAAGAATGAGAAGGAAAGAACCTAAAAATTTAATAAAATATTGGTTAAATTCCGCGTCCCACAGGAAGTCTCAGCAGCGCCCCCTGCTGGCAGAAGCTTTTTTAGCACCTTGTACTACAGCCACCATGTCACTTATTAAACCTTATTTTATTAATATTTATTACTTGATTCTGGTTTTCCTGTAAGTATAAATCAAGGACCACATTTTATTCTTAAAGAATCTAACATATCACTTGGTCTATCACAGATGCTCAGTAAATATAGTGTGAAAATGATGCAAGTATGCTTGAGAAAGGTACATGGCTGTGTTTTCAACTACGATGGAATAATACATCCACGTTCCCACTAAGACCTCAAGAGCAAAGAAAAAGAGAATGGGTTGAGGAAAATTTTCCAAATCAAGCAACCCAATTAAATAAACAAACAAAAGCCTGAGCACTAATGCCCAAATGTTGAGGTCATGGTAACTGTTGAGAGCTGCAGCCCAGAGAAATGAAGAGGAAAGAGCACTGGGGAGCCAGACAGCGCTGGCTGAATTCAGGCTGCATTTATGAGACGTGTGATGTGAAAGATGCTCAATTTGTGTGAGCTTCAGTATCTTCATCTTTAAAAGAAAGATTGAAATCTAGTGATAAGTTTGCCATAAGGATTAGATATGTGCAAAACTTGTATACATAGTAAGGGCTTAAGAGATAATATTATAGCTAGTTCTGTGTTCTAGTTTCCATTTTTTATTTGTTTGAAAGGGTTGGATTTAATGAACCAAAAGTCTTCCAAATGATACTGATATCTATAATGGTATATGTATAGAAGTTTTCATGTTTTGGACTTCTAAATAAGAGAGCTGTGAACTCGTATGGGGAAAGAACAGGGTCCTGTCATGCAGGTTATCCATCCAATCTGGCACACAGTGTGCGCTACTTAGGCGACTGTATCAGCGAAGAGACTATACCTATATGAGATATTCATTCTTCCTTTATTTTCTCTCTTTTTGCAAGAGTTCTTTCATACGTAGAAAATTAAACCACGATACAAAAATAGTGCAGTCTCTGATGAAAACCTGAGATAAAGATGAAATTAAAAGTTTGGAGGGCTTAAAAGAAAAACACTGAAATAAGCCAGTTCTAAGGCAGTTGGTAAATATGCACCCCTTTGACGTTGCTTGCCAACTCTGGTCTTGATCTGTTAGATAATCACAGTGCAGTTACCCTATCTACCATGTAACCTTCACTGTCTCTCATGATTATTACAGATAGCTCAGGTGTCATTTTATAAAAATTGAAAAGCAAATTGATGTTGGTTCTCTGCACTGCCACCAGCACAAAGCAGTCCATATGCCTGTCATTAGTAGAACTGTGTATATAATTTACACATAAAGCTATCATAGACTTATCATCCCAGACAGTATGCCTGGGGATAATGTGGAAATTATGCTCTTTTGTGTAATTGGGAAGGTCTCCAAGATGAGTGCCATTTCTTGGAACAGCAGAAGGCTTTTCTCACATGAGCTACATGACAGAGGAGTGTTACACAGCTCACCCATGGATGCTGGCAGCCAAGTGACACCCAAACAGAGTTCTGATTCTGCATTATGTAATTGGAAATCCCCGCAGCGCAGTAACTTTTCAACATGCACAATGATCTAAATTAATGTCTCACTTCTACTCAGGGAGAATTAGGCTGCCAATAATTTCATTTTTTTTCTTTCAGGGGAGAGGGACAACTTATCTTAGGTAAGTTGGGTTCTATGGATGTTTTTGCACATGTATTTTGTACAAGAACATGTCTGTTTGGTGCTTTTCCTTTGCTTTTCTGCTTACTCCTGAGAGATGTGTGCACTTCTGTATTTTAAGGCTGTTTGTGTGTGGGTGTATGTTTGCATTTGTTCAGTTGCTGTGAAGTAGTAGGAAGCTACCTTGGCTATCATATATATCACCTTTGCACATAAGGCATGGTTGTTTAGTAGCCAAAATATGGGAGATGTTCTCCTGCAGGCAGTGGTTAGTCTTCCAGCAGCTTCCAAAGATGATGCTTTGGGTTGTTTTAGTATTATAACTATTGAAGGGTGGAGCCTGTGGAGTTAGGAACTCAAGGAGTTAGGTGCTGGCCCCATGTACAGGGGGTAGTGGGTCCAAGCCTGGTCCTGGCCAAAACTGCAAAAAGAAAAACAAAAATTATTACTATTGAACTTGGTGCCTGTGACCCTCTCAACTTCCTGAATGTGTTTTCCTTTCTTTCAGCTTAAATTTAAAGTATTACTACTCTTTAATTTCCTATAAATGATTTTTTAATAAGATACCTATGGCATTTTCACAATAAAAATGTGTTTCAATGGAAATTGCTTCCTTTGTTTCATTATCAGTGTTGTATGTTTTCTAGTAATACTAAACAGGGGTTTTTACCTGGAGGGAAACAATACTGATTATTTAGAAATTGGTATTTAGACTGTTACCTGGTGACTTCAAATATGCATGTAATCCTTTTATCTACTTTTACATTACTATGTAACATATGCTTGGATTCTTCAGAACATTTCAAAAGGGAAATGTCTTTACATTTAAAAAAATGTGTCTGGGCAGTGACCGGGGAAGAGTGTATGTTTTTCAAGCCCTTCCTCTGCAACTTACAGCTCTTGCTCAACTGCCCTCATCTAACCTTCCACATTCTCTTTCTTGCCCTTCAGCAACAACCTCCCAGCTGGGTTCTCCACAACCACTCTGACCCCACTCTAAATTATTCTTCACTTGCGGAATTCACATTGAATTCCAGCAACCTCTTTGCTTTGAAAACTGACCAGGTGCCCAGGCTTAAAATTCTTTAATGGTTTCTCCTTGTTCTTAGGTAAGAACATACATTTTCAACATAGCTTACGAGGCTTGGCTCCCTTTTCCAGCCTCAGCGCATTCATTCCACGTGTCCCTTTCTCTGAGCTGCCATCTGACCTGTTTCCTTTCAAGCCCTGAAAGCGCCATGCTCTCTCTTACCCACACACAGATCCTTGGATGTGGTTGCTCACAGTTTTTACTCTGTTAGTGCCACTCTGTCTTCCAGTATCAACTCAGTTGTCACTTCCTCAGACAAGCTTTCCCTCACCAGCATAATTTACTTTGTCATGAAGTTATACTGCCATAGCACTGGGTTTTTCTCTTTATATCACTTAATGCAGGTGGAATTTTACATCAATTTTGTGCAATGACTTTGATTAATATTTATCTTCCTTACTACATGAAGGCAGAGATTTTGTTTATTCATTTATTATTATTTATTATTTTAAAATATTAAAGGGATATCAATGTTTTTGTTAGATGTGTAGCTTTTATACTGTTTTAAGTCAGGGCTATTAGTGTGTCTATCCCCTTAATACTGTTTATTGTGCCCAGAGATCCTATTTTTTTTCTCAAAACTTTGTATCCTATGACCTAATACAGTGCCAGGGATGTGGTAGGGTTTTCATTTAAAAGAATTTTTTTTAAGGCTGCCTCCATAGCTCAGTGGGTAGGGTGCTGGCCACATACACTGAGGCTGGCAGGTTCAAATCTGGCCTGGGTCAGCTAAAGCAACAATGAGAACTGCAACAACAACAACAACATAGGCAGGCGTAGTGGGTACCTGTAGCGTCGGCTACTTGGGAGGTTGAGGCAAGAGAATTACTTAAGCCCAAGCGTCTGAGGTTGCTGTGAGCTGTGACACCACGGCCCTCTACTCAGGGCAACAGCTTGAGACTCTTGTCTCAAAAAAAAAAAAAAGATATTTTTCAGATAAGTGAAAAAAATGAAGTCACATGTCAAGAATTTGCAAGAAATCTTCATCAGTTCTGATGAGGAACTATGGCTATGTAAGGTGTTAAAGTGCATCAGAATGTAGAAGTGTTCCCTTTTCTCCACAAACTAATACATCCATTTTGGAAAGACGTTTGGAGAATACTCAAAGATGTAAAAATAGACTTGCCATTTGACCCTATAATTCCTTTACTGGGTATATACCCAGATGACCAAAAATTATAGAACAACAAAGATATCTGTACCAGATTGTTTATTGCAGCCCAATTCATAATTGCTAAGTCATGGAAGAAGCCCAAGAGTCCATCAATACACAAATGGATTAATAAACTGTGGTACATGTATACCATGGAATATTATGCAGCCTTAAAGAAAGATGGTGACTTTTCCTCTTTCATATTTACATGGATGGAGCTGGAACATGTTCTCCTTAGCAAAGTATCTC
>CAUYON010186969.1:0-26000 GCA_963573935.1 Arctocebus calabarensis
CCCCCCCCCCCCCCCGAGACAGAGCCTCAAGCTGTCACCCTGGTTAGAGTGCAGTGTGGCATCACAGCTCACAGCAACCTCCAATTCCTAGGCTCAAGCGAGTCTCCTGCCTCCGCCTCCCAAGTAGCTGGGACTACAGGCGCCTGGCCGTTTTTTTTGGTTGCAGCCGTCATTGTTGTTTGGCGGGCCCAGGCTGGATTCGAACCCACCAGCTCAGATGTACGTGGCTGGCGCCTTAGCCACTTGAGCCACAGGCGCCGAGTCATATTTAAGTCATTTTTATGAGCAATTTACAGCAATAAAAGGATACCGGGGAAACAACTTTATTTTTATTTATTTTGCAGTTTTTGACCGGGGCTGGGTTTGAACCCGCCTCCTCCGGCTTGTGGGGCCAGCGCCCTACTCCTCTGAGCCGCAGGCGCCGCCCACAACTTATTTTATTTATTTATTTTTGAGACAAGAGTCTCACTATGTTGCCCTCGGCAGAGTGCTGTGGTGTCACAGCTCACAGCAACCTCAAACTCTTGGGCTTAAGTGATTCTCTTGCCTCAGCCTCCCAAGTAGCTGGGATTAAAGTTGCAGTTGTCACTGTTGTTCAGCTGGCCTGGGCCAGGTTCGAAACTCGAACCGTCAGCCTCGGTGCATGTGGCTATGGGTAACCACTGTGCTATGGGCGCCGAGTCGGAAACAACTTTATTTTAAAAATTAACATAGGCCTATATATACCCTGAGACTAAAGGCCTAAAGGAGGAGATGGGGAAAGACTGGGAGAGAAACGGAGAGAGCTTCTCTCTCCCCACTAGAATTTTCTCCCTCTAACAGATGCCTTAATGTTTTCTGTATTCTTTTCTTTCTTCTGTGAATAAATTCTGTCTTACAAAAAAAAAAAAGAAAAAAAAATCTATTCTATGGAAAAATTGCATGTGCACACACACACACACACACAGAAGTGCATGCATGCACACATACTTTCATTGCTTTTCTTTTCTTAAGCTCTGGTTTCCTTTTTAAGCAAGGATAAGGATCCTTGCTTTCTAATAAGGCTTTCATCTCTTCTATTCTAATGAAAGTATTTCTATCACACCTGGTTTCCATTTTACAGTTTCCAAAGTCAACACCCTGTCTTCATCTTATATGACCTCTTAGAAGCATTGGCAGACAATCAATTAGTCCTTAAAAAAAAAAAAAAAAAAGTGACTCGGCTCCCCTGGACACCGCATCTCTGATGTTCTTCCTTCCTGTCTGTGTTTCTCTGTCTTCTTTGCTGCCTCCTCCACCCTGTCCCCATTTGTAGATTTTGTATTGCCTTGGAGCTTAATCAAAAGTTTCAATTCACTCTTTCTTAACCCATATCCTACAACCTTCTGTCTTACTAGGATCTATTTCATTCGTCCTTCTGCTAATATCCTGACTTTGTTTTTTAAATTTTCTCAGGGTTTCTCGCCTTTGCAGTACTTGCTTTCTAGGTTGGGTAATTATTTGTTGCAGGGAGTGATGTGGGTCTTGTTAGATGTTCAGCAGTGTCCCCAGCATCTACCAGTAAACATCTGTTCCACCCCCACCCAGTTGCTACAACAAAAAATGTCTCCAGACTTTATGAAATGACCACTGGTGTGTAAATTACACACAGACTGAGAACCTGTTATGCAGAATGAATTCCACGGCGAATTTTTACGATCATTCCATGGCATGTGTCTGCACCTTTTTTGGCTTCTCTCACTTTACCACACAGATAAATCCAATACGCCACATATTCCAGTTTGCACCTGTACAGCTGAACAGAATTGTAGAAAAACACAAACCGACCTAAATCTTATTCCTTTAAATTCACTGTCACTGGGTGGGCACCATGGCTCACGCCTGTAATCCTAGCACTCTGGGAGGCTGAGGTGGGTGGATTGAGCTCAGGAGCCTGAGCAAAATAGAAAAAAAATTAGTCAGGCATGGTGGCCAGTGCCTGTGATTCTAGCTATTCCAGAGGCTGAGGCAAGAGGATTGCTTGAGCCAAAGAGTTTGAGTTTGCTGTGAGCTAGGCTGATACCATGGCACTTTACCCAGGATGACAGAGCGAGAACATTGTCTCAAAAAAGTAAAAATAGGTTCAGCACCTGTAGCCCAACAGCTAGGATGTCAGCCACATACACTGGAGCTGGTGGGTTCAAATCCATCCGGGCCAACAACAATGTTTTATCCCAAAAAATAGCTGGGCATTGTGGTGGGTGCCTGTAGTCACAGCTACTTGGGAGGCTGAGGTAAGAGAATCACTTGAGCTCAAGAGTTTGAGATTGCTGTGAGCTACGATGCCATAGCATTCTACCAAGGGTAACAGCTTGAGACTCCTTCTCAAAAAAAAAAAAAAGAAGAAGAAGAAAAATAAAATTATTAAATGTAGAATATCAATGTCTTCATATAGTAATTAAGAAAATGCCATGAAGGCTATCTCTAACAGTACAATCAAAACATGTCTGATTGTATATGAAGAAAGCACATTGTGCCCCATGACTGCACCAATGTACACAATTATGATTTAATAAAATTATTAAAAAAAATAAATTCACAATAATTAAACTTGAGTTGTCAGTGCTGGCAATTATAGTACCCTGTCTGATTCCATCCAATGTTTTATTCTTTTGCATCAAAATTTTACCCTCTTGTCTCTCTTTTACCCTTTTTACCTCCTCCTTCATCTTCAACCTCCATCTAATTTTCTTGCTCTCTTTAATATGGAGAAAATAAAAACCACCAGAGGGGACATCTGCGGGTGTCTACTCTCACCTCTACACCTTCCCTACATCAGGGTCCACACATCAGCCTTCTCTTCTGTTAAAATGGATGAGTTACTCCTGCTCCTGGCCATGGCCAATCCCTCCACATTGCAAGTAGGTTGTAAACCTTCTTGCTTACTCAACATGTGATGACAGCAAACCC
This sequence comes from Arctocebus calabarensis, assembly GCA_963573935.1. Taxonomy (NCBI): domain Eukaryota; kingdom Metazoa; phylum Chordata; class Mammalia; order Primates; family Lorisidae; genus Arctocebus; species Arctocebus calabarensis. Next base: position 2,929 of record CAUYON010186969.1, read on the forward strand.
TTCCATTCTCTCCTAAGTCTTCCAATTCCCTCTTATTTGAGGATACAGATATCTTTTCATCTCTACCAACTTACAAAGCAGACTGCTTTTCAAAAGGTAAACTTAAAAAGAAAACATACGACTTTCCTTTAATCTCCACATTGTCCCTATGTCTCCACATCCCTTTTCCCCCGCAGACATCAAAGACAATAAACTGTTGGCAAAAATCATCCTCACAGTTCTCTTTTTACTAAGAAAAGAAGGATCAGAAGGCAATTCTCCCTCCTAATGTCTAGGTTTGTGATAGCCTAGCAATGTATGGCTGAGATATGTCAGAGATAAGAGTAAAACACACAAGTTTTGTTTCTGCTCTTAAGAAACTGAGGGGACTCTGTCAAGATGAATTGTTTCTAAGAGAGAATGAGTTTTGGCAAAAATTAATTGTGCTGTTAACATTTTAAAGTCTAATATTTACATTAAATTGGACTCTTTGATAAGGTTCTACAGTCATGAAGATAAAGCCAGGATTTTATAAAGCTGTCACTAAAATAATTTGCATAAGATTGTTGTTGAAAAGGAAAATTCCTTTGAGCACACTCAAAGTAAATGCTATACTGTTCATGGGTGCATTTCGTTTTTTCTTTGCCCAATCTATGAATAAGTTCGGTTGTATAGGGAAGTATAACATTACTTTTCCCAAGCAGAACTATTTTTTGATCAGACCATGTCTCTATTTTGGTGCTTCTGCTCTTCAACACTCAATCCTCCATTGACCTCTATCCAAGACAACATTGTTTTATATGTTGCAGAGACAACGCCTTAGACATGACAATCACAAAAGCTGGGAACCATAATTTTAGAGGAACACTGAAAAATACGATATATCCCTCCATACAATGTGTGGTTAAATGGACACCTTCTATGGTAAAGCAGACCTGAGCTCAAGTTGTATCTCTAGTTTTTTTTTTTTTTTTTTTTTTATTAAATCGTAGCTGTGTACATTAATGCAATCATGGGCTACAATGTGCTAGTTTTATATACAATTTGAAATATTTTCATTGAACTGGTTAACATAGCCTTCATGGCATTGTCTTAGTTATTGTGTTCAGACATTTGTATTCTGCATTTAGTAAGTTTCACCTGTACCCTTCTAAGATGCACCGTAGGTGTGATCCCACCAATCACCCTCCCTCCACCTATCCTCCCCCCTCCCCTTCCTTCCCTTGCCCCTTTTCCCATTTTCTTGTGCTGTAATTGGGGTATAGCCTTCATGTACCTCTAGCTTTTGATCTCTGTCTGATCTCCAGTAAGTGATACTAATAAACCTTTGAGTCTCCGAAGTCCTACATTTATAAAATGGATACAACAGGAGCACAAAATTCATGGTGTTGCGATAGTTCAGTGAGAAAATATATACAGATAAGTAAATGTGCATACATAATCCAATACCTTGCTTAATACCTTTTACTTGTTATTTATTTCTGAACAGTGAAAAGATGCAAAACCACACGAACCATGAAATGATTCAGGTGCTCATATGTTTAGAGGTTGAGTGGAGACAGGAACGCTGTCCTCACGTTTTCTGCAGAGTGCCTGGTAGAAGATGTATTAGGCCTATTCTGGGTAGTTTCAAGGAGATTAACAAGGAATGTTGGGTGGAGAAATATTGTACTTAACATCCGGAATAGCGCAGTAGGTAGAATAATGGCTTCCTTAAACTGTCCACCTTCCTATCCCTGTCACTTGTAAATACACTGACATTACATGGCTAGGAATTTAGGTAGCAGATGGAATAAAACTTGCTAATTAATTGACCTTAAGTTAGGGCAATTATCCTAGATTATCTGGATGGACCCAATGTAATCAATAGTGTCCTTAAAAATGGAAGGAAAAGTCCAAAGAATCAGTGTGAGAGTTACACAGTGCAAGACTGGAAAGGCCATTGCTGGATCTGAAGGTGAAATGTAGGTTGTCTCTAGAAGCTGGAAAAGCCAATAAAATAGATTTTCCTGGAGAATCTCCAGAAAGGAATGCAGCTCAGCAACACCTTGATTTTGATCCTGTGAAATCCATGGCAGATTCTGATTGGCAGAACTATAGGAAAATAAATTTGTTTTGTTTTGAACTACTAAGTTTGTAGTAATTGGTTACAACTGCCTTGGAAAACTAATACAAAGGGCAGCCTGAAAACATGAGCTATTTCCTCCAAACTAGAGGTTCAAGAGCGTGAGTGTCTACTTTGGGGGAAGTGTTCTAGAAAGGGATTCACATGTGACCAAGAAGTTTTGATTACCTGACACCTAGGTTTGTGTAACAGAAAGCATAGCAAAAAAAAATCCAGAATGATTCATTCCTTGATATTTGGCTTCAGTTGCTCTTTTTTTTCCCCTTGGTAATTCAAATGAAACTATTACTATTGATAGGCAATGTACCATGGCCATAAAAATTATTTAGAATGCTCCCAAGGTCACACACACAGACTCACCCTTCACCTTTCAAAGGGAGATGAATATTTCACTCTTGAGATGGAGAATGTATGTTTCAGTGACAGGTTAAAATCCACCCCCTCTTATTTTTTTTTTTTCTACTACCTTGAATTCTGAGCCTGCCTCTTGTGCACTAAGACAGACTGTTAAGATGCCAGTATATGTGTCTCTATCCTTGTACCTCGCCTGAATAAGTAGGAAGGCAGCAAGGGCTGTTCTATCTTCCCATTTATGTGTACTTTCCTCCAAGAGATAAATGTGATACTTATTTCTCTAGAAAGGAAGGAGATAAGTTAGTAGCATCGAACCTATTTTCAACAACACTTTCTATATTCCTTGTGATACAGGAAGTTAAAGCAAAGTATATTTTGCTAATGAATATATTTTTAGTTCATTGCAGTTGTGACAAAAATACTGTATATGTGATGTGGCAGAGGACATCAAAAGTGGTATGTACACGTGTACATGAGTTAAAGAAAAAAATACGAGGACTGTGTCTGAAAAAAAAAGATGCAGCAAAATCGCTTTCTCTGTTAGTGAAAGAAGGGGGAATGGTTTTGAAAATCAATCAATCCTTGAATTATAGGAACAATCTAGCATTTTTCTTTGTTTTGTTAAATGACAGATAGTGTTAAATGAACATCTTTAGTTTGTGTGCATTATGCCTGTTTGTGGTTTAATCTGCCATTAAAATTACACACCTAGCAGGTATGACATGGTAGTGATGGTAGTGGCAGAGTAGTGGGCTCTGTTACGGAGCAGGCAGGCTGGTCTGTGGCAGAGGGAGGGATTGCTTTGGCTTTACTGGGGTCTGTGTGTTTCAGGACCGCCTTTCACATAGCTTTACTCTTCATATGTTGGGACAGCCTGGTAGCCTTAAACTCAACTTCATTATTTCTCACCTTCCTATGTATTTTTAGCTGATGTATTCCACCTTTAAGTCTAAATCCTAAACATGCAATGCAAAAGAAGTTTGCTATCTTCTGCAAGAAAACATTTCTATCTTTTCCTCTTCCTCCTCCCCTGACTTCACCCCCTCCGCCCACGGGCAGCTATCACTGATGAAGACCCTAAGACGTACAAGCACTTTAGGAAACTGATTTGCGGATCTTACTTAATCTTGGCAAAACATGATTGTTATATCCGTCTTGCAAGTGAGTATTTTGAGGCTCAGAGAACTGAAATAACCAGCCTCCCATCGCACACTCCTATAATGGGTGATTCAGTGTTCAACCCAGGGGCCTGTGACTCCATAGCAAGAGCACATGAGCTGTAAGTTACTGTTTTTCTACAGCTATTAACCTGCTACTTTCTGATAACATTTGCTTTTTTTCCTAAGAATTATTTTTGGAAAGCAAAATTAAGTAATTCTGAGAAAGGTTTAGGACAGAGTAATTAAACTTGTGATATTACAACATATCATTGTATCCATTATTGAACAGACTTTTCTATTTCCTCATCCTCTGTTTCTCCCCATACACACTCTGTGTGAAAGTGTAAGTACACATAAGACTCTCATACCTGAAAGGCAATAAAAGCTTCTGTCTTAGGCCAGATTTTGTACTTAAATGAGAAGCTTCATGGATAGAGGAGAATGATAATGGTTCAGAAGAAGAGTGATATAAGAATCCTGAAAAGGAAAAAAAAAAAAAGAATCCTGAAAAGGAAGGAATCTGCAGAAAGGTTTTTAAAAAAAATTTTAATTATATATATATTTTTAGAGACAGAGTCTCACTTTGTTGCCCTCAGTAGAGTGCTGTGGCATCACAGCTCACAGCAACCTCCAGCTCTTTGGCTTAGGTGATTCTATTGCCTCAGCCTCCTGAGTAGTTGGGACTACAGGTACCAATGCCTGACTATTTTTTTTGTTGCAGGTTGGCCAGGGCTGGGTTTGAACCCATCACCCTCAGTATATGGGGTTGGCGCCCTACTCACTGAGCCACAGGTGCCACCCTGAAGAAAGGTTTTTGTTCACCTCTTTCTATTATTTCCTCCACTTTATTTCACAACAATTTGCCCTAAAACAGAGAATCATTTAATCCATTTTTCATCTTCCTTGTTCTTCCTGCCATTCAATGTCAACACCATCTTTCAGAGTGTCAACCTTAGGACAGTCTATGGTAGATGGTGCCCAGTAACTGAGCTGTTCAACATTATATAGAATGGTGGCCTCTTTGGCATTTTCTCTTTGGCCACTTTCAAAGGGTTCTTATTTTTGTTTTTGTTCATTCAGCATGTAACAGGAGACCTCAGCTGTATATAATTATCAAGGCTTTGCCATTGATGTGCTGTATCCTTAATAGTCTTCCAATGGTTTGCCAGGGATGAGCTGGTCATTGTGTTACATTACCTACTATTTATGAAGGGACTTTATTGAAATTCTAAATCACTTGGCAAAGAGATTTAGCCTCCCTAGAGCACAGGTGGCAAGGATTAGTGCACAGATTCATGTCCCTGATGCCTCTCCCTGACCACATTCTAAAGTATACCCTGCCTGTACCATCCCCTTTGATTTCCCACATAGTTCTACTTCCCACTCGACGGGCTCTCAATTCAAGGAGATTAATAGCCCAAATCCATCACGTTTATTGCAGAATTTAGTTCTCTCTTTCTTTTTGTATTTCTTTCTGGTTTGTATTGCTTTGGCTCCCTTGTTAGCATATAGAATAGCCTAGATTCTCTTTCACAGAATTGAATGCAGAGAGGATATGCTTGTCAATAGGACTGGCTGGAAAATCTTTGATTAAAAGTTATGTTACTCATTACCATGGAAAATCAAAGTGGGAAAAATGCTTACTGACCATTTCTGGAAACAATTTCTTGCTGTTTACATTCTGCCATCTTTTTTAAAAACAAAGCTGTAAATTGCCACATTTCACTGAGATGGCAGCACACAAAGTAACTCATATTTATGCAAAAAGACCCCATTACTCATTTTTTTTTAAATTAGTCTCTAAGAGTTTCTCTCTGAAGGAATGCTAACATCGGTAATTATTCTGAGACAGGTTACATAGTATAGAGTAAAACGTCCATGTTCTTAGGTCAACAGATAATTATCAGTCCTGTTCATTTCCCCAAGGGTAATGGTCAGCACACGTGAACCACCAAATCAATACCACCAATGATTATTTGCCAGTGAAATCAATGAATCTAAGTTCTATTAAATGTGTCCATCATGAATGAAAACATCATGGTAATGAGTGCACCCTGGCAGAATAGAATAAAACTCTAAGAACCCTTCAGTTTCTTTACCAGCAGCAGGTAAGTTCTGATTCTAGTCACACAGTCAGTTTCAACTTGATGAAACATAGATAGGGAAAAAAGCAAAATAATTTTCAAACATAATAGATCTCAGAGAGACCAAAGAGTTGCCACAAGTTACGTAAAGTCTACTTTCTCACTCCTAGAAGATATTACGACACATTGGCATCAGAATGGGTAATCAACATAGGGAAGTGAGTGATATTTAATGTCATTGAGTTGAATCCTCCATCTGATCTCGTGCTTTTTCTCTATGATTTCACCAAAGATTGAAAAATCCCTCCAGGGAGTGGGAACTCACGATCTTTCCAGAGATCCCACAACAGAAAAAAGGGAGCAGAACTAAACAGACAGAGGAGCATCAAGTGTGCCAAACGGTTATTGTGCAATTATCATACTTTAAACGGGAAGGGATTTATTTGTGAACTGAATTTTAAAATGTCATTTATGTCATTTTTGAAAATTTGACTCATATTTTATGGGTCATGGCCTTGGTGTTATAGATAAATTTTGCCATATACATCAGCTTTTCACTTCTCTGGGATAAAAATAAAGCATAACTGCATTGCTTTAAAAAATCAAGGCTCCTCATTGCAAAGCATCTGCTTGGTGGTTGCAAGGTAAATGAAAGAGACATAATGTTTATGAATGAGCAAGATGGCATTAGACCTTTCGGGATTAGGATCAAGAGGGCAGGAAAATACAAGGTGAATAATGTCCTTTTTAAGTATACTGTCGTGATCTGGGTTTGCCCTACCAACATTTTAGCCCTGATATCATTAGCTTCAAAGGCCATTTGACACGTAATGAGGACTGTTGGGATTTTAGTGAGGATTGTAAAGGACTATGAACCAGAGGCAAGTGAGAGCTGTGGCTGAACTTGGCGTACTCCCTGATTTTCAAATAGCTCATACTGCTTGTGGGGAGTCCAAGAGTACCAACGACAATAGTTAGCAAGTCACACCACATTTAGGAATCTCACTGGCCTAAAAGGGAGCATTTCTTAGCCCAGGTCACTGTGGTTATATTTGTATAAATCCACAGGCTAGAAATACTCCCTACTTGTCAAGAAATAAATATCAGTTTTAATATAAGGGATATCATCCTAATTAAGAAAGCTTTTAAAAAAACTAGGTGGCCTATTTTATGATATGAATTCGTGGTTCTTGGACTTTTTTTTTTAAAGACCATCACAGAAGAGTTTGTATGCTTCCTAGATAATCTCTGATAGGCCCTTCCAACTCTGGGATCTCGTCATTCATTCATCCATTCATTCATTCAACACAATTTCTTCTCTAAGTATGACACAAAATGACATGCTTACTGTTTTATTATATCTTTAATCTGTATAAACCTAACACTGTGAAAATATTAAAGAATCAAGGAAGTGAAATACATGTAAGCACCCAATCTCATTTTTCAACCTAGAGAACCACATAATAGCCAATCAATTCATGCTACATTATTGGGTATAATAAAGACAATATGTTAAGACAAATAGCAGCATTGAACAAAAAAAGTTCCTAGTTTCATTATAGCCTATTTTATCACTTCGTTCAGGTCTCTTTTCAAATGTCACATTATCAGAATTGCCTTCTTTTGTTTCCCTGTGAAAAGTGGCTCATTCCTGTTGCATTGCTCTCTGATCTGATCCTGCTTCCTTTATATTGATGAAAGGTATTACCTCATGATTCTCTGGTTTGTTTTTTGCCTTTATTCACGACATTGTAAATTTCATGAAAATAAAGATTTTGACTCTTTTGTTCACTCCTATTTTCCTAATAGGAGAATATTGCTCAGGATAATATTTGATATATTGTTGATGCTCATAAATACTAGTTAGATGACTATATAAATGAATGAATGGATTGATGAAGGAATGAATGAAACTGAATGAATTAATAAATAGTTTTACATAATGTAAATGAATTTTCCTTGCAAGAGGATCCTGCTTTAACTATCCTATCATAAACCATATACGTGATACAAAATAATTATTTATTTTATATTTGGTGCTAATTTACACTAACAGAAACAAAATTATTAAAGGAATATACAAAACAGTAATAGTTTAAGAAATTTCAACAAATTCTCCATCATGAGAATTTCATCTTCTTTCATGACTTAGGAAAAGAAGGTGAAACTTGAAAAAAACACATAAAACAAATGTGACTAAATTAATGGATGTTTCGGTCAAATTTAATGTCCCTCCATCATATGAAATGTAAAGAGAAAAATTTTCATAGGAAATTCCAACAACAGTTAGTTCTCATTCAGTTTTCCTGTATCATGAATTCATGTTGCATGATTGCTGGAGAGAACAGAGATGCTGGGGAAACGCATTGATCTGACGCTTTGCCTTGGATTGTGGTTTCCGAAATACATCAAAATGGCTTGTAGCATGTACTCACTTACATTTTTATTAATAAATAGATGTCATAGCTATGCTGTTTTCTTGACTTTTTGACCCACTATGGTTTTTAACACTATCTGAATATTAATGGTGAACACTAACTTTTAAAAATATATATGGTTTCCCATATAGATGGCACATAATTTTGTTAGTTATAATCTATCAACTTACTCATTTTAAATGCTGCCTTAAGGGAAAAGATAGTCCAAGGACCTTTCTGATTATCAGTTATATCAATTCAGCAATGCAGCTTTCTTATAAAATGGCAAACTATGTATCATTGTGAACATAGAAAAATCCATTTGCCTATGCAGAACAGCAAATTGTGTGCATAGAGGAAGGGATTTCTGAATATTTTTACTAAGGATTTTTTGACCACACACTAAAGAACTAAGTATGAACCATTAATTTCAAAACTATATTCTTTTTTAAAATGCCACTGTAGCTCAACCTTTTTGCTCCAAATGAGGAAAATAATATTTTTCTAATTAACATCAAGTTTGAACATAAATATTTGCAAGTACGAAGGATATTCAGGTAGTTCTTGTTTTCTTTCAGGAAAGAAGGAGCAGTGTAGTAGAAACAGCCCTGGGTCATGGATCTTGGATTGAAATAACATCCCTGTCGATATCTGTGTAAACCTGAACCAACCATTATTACTAGAACTTACGTGAATCTTCTGAAATGCCATGTAAATATCAATTCATGGTATTGATTATTTACTTAGAAAAATATTAACATAGAATTTATGTTCTCCAAATCTCTAAGAAGTCACTAGAATGACAGAAGAAATTAGAAGAGTCAGCGTTATGAAAACAGCAGAAAGCCTGATCAATAAGTTCAGATAATGTTAGAGCATCACAGATCATCGTGTTTGTCCTCTTTATTTTCGATGCAAGGAGACTGAGTCCCAAAGAGGTTCCATAGCATAAATTTATACACCTAAGTAGTAAAACAACACATTGTAACAGATGAACAACCTAGCTTTTACAAACATCTCAATACTCTTTTTCTGATACTCTGGTCTTCTTTTCCTTTCCCTTCCTACCTGCCTCCCTTCCTTCTTTCTTTCTTTATTTTTTTTAGCACTTAACACATTCCCATTGTCTAGCTTATGTTGAGGTAAATTATTTCTCTGTTATTATTAAATAAATAGATAGTCACAGAAGTAAATTTGGAAGATCAAGACCAACATTTTTGGTAATATCATTCAGAAAGATTCAGTTATTTTTTGAGAGGGGCAATGTTATCCCATTTTTGTTGCTATAAAGGAACCCCTGATGCTGAGTTATTTATAAATAAAAGAGGCTTATTTGGCCCACAGTTCTGCAGACTGTACAAGAAACATGGCACCGGCTCCTGCTTTTAACGATGGCCTCAGGAAGTCCCACCCATGGTGGAAGGTGATGAGCAACTGGCATCATGTTCGAAAGGAGAAAACAAGAGAAGGTGCCAGGGTCTTTTTAATAATAGGTTCTTCTGGGAACTGATAGAGTGAGAACTCATTCATTACTGTGAGGATGGCACTTATGTTGTTCATGAGAGGACCACCCTCATAACCTAAATGCCTCCTATGAGGACCCACCTCCAAAGCTGGGGATCAAATTTCAACATGAGAATTTGGAGGGGACAAAAATCCAGACTAAATCAGGGAATAGTTTAGTTATGAGTAATTAAGACGATCCTACATTAGTTGCAAAATTATATTTCAGAATCCAAAAAGAAAAATTGCAAAAGGGCAATTATTGCAGTGAAAATATTCAGTCCTTGTTGCCCCAAACTACAGGAAAACTTTAGGCAGTGAAGCACTTGGAGTTCATTAGATAAATAGTAAAAAGATAAAAAGACAATAAGAAAAATAATCAAGAGCCTACCTTTATATTATTATTCCATTAACTAAAAGCTGGTTGATAGTATTTGTGTAGCATTAATCTTTGGGCTTACCCAATTCATATAAGTTAGCACGAACCATCAAACACATAGAATAATTAAAAGTTATTGACTTGGGTGGTGCCTGTGGCTCAAAAGAGTAGGGCGCCAGCCCCATATGCCAGAAGTAGTGGGTTTAAACCCAGCTCCGGCCAATAACTGCAAAAAAAAAAAAGCTTTTGACTCATTTTAGTTTGCTTAACATTGCCATTTTAAACATGGCATTGCCTGCAAGTTTGGACAAAGCTAAAATGCAATATTTGGAAACATGTCATTGATTGTATTAAATCTGAAACCAAATATGCCATGTTTTATTTTATTTTTTTAGCAAATTTTTGGAGTAGAGAAAGATTATATCAAGGATAGAGTTTGAATTTGTTTCTTTAGTATCAGATGAGTACAGGCTACATACCATGGTTGAAGATCTTATTTAATCTTAAATATACTCTTGTGTCAAATGCAACTATGAAGACATTTGAATATTAATAAATATCTATTTCTTCTATAAATCATAATAGATAAGAAATGAACAATTGGATAGGGCTATGTGCTTGCAGATAAGCTCCTCATTAAAACAAAATTCACCAAGGATAGCACTGTCAGTTAAGATACTAGAACACATACGCAGTAAAATCATTTGTAACTTAAACTATTCTCACTTTACAAAATAGACAATTGAACAACTGTAATTGATTCAGGTATTACAATTTTCATTCTATTAGTTGGAATATACATCCAAAATTAGAGCTGTCAGTCAAGGAAAATGAATGTATCTTGTGTATTTCATAGTATTAATCAGAGGAGGGAAACCCATTTTTTTTTACTCAGATTCAACAGGGCTATGCATGTTGTCGGTTACACAACTCTAAATATACATGTTTTGTCTAGTCATACAATTAGTTTGAGAACATTGGTAAATTTATGAAAATAGGTTAATATAAAGCCCTGTGAAATAGTAAATGTGGTTTTCATTTCATTAAAATTCATCTAATCGATTGTTACTTTTTGAGACTGTCATTTTATTGACTTACGTATTTACTTTCATATTTTGGAGGACTATTTGAAGTCTATGAAGCTATACTGAATTACTAACCCAAGGCAGACCATCTCATATCTCTGAGGATCAATGGACTAAGGACTTGTTAATAAAATGTGGGGCATAGATTTAATCATAGATTTAAATCAGTGGTTCTCAGCCTGTGGGTTGAGACCCCTTTTTAATAATGAAAATACATTGCAGCATTAGGAAGGTTGAGAACCACTGATTTAAATATTCATGCTGTTGAATTCAAAACTGTGACACTCTTGTTGAGTTCTCCATTTTGACCTCCAGAGAAAATCCTTTTGGGGGGGGGTATTTTTGATTCTACAATTTGATTGTAATACTTTACATCTTTTCTGTGCATTTGATTCACAGATTCTTTCAATAAGTAGCTTTGGCCATCATTTCAAAAATGCCTTAATATGCCAAGTTGCAAAAACATGCATTTTATTTTTTAAATATCAGCCCAAGAGTGTGACCAGTAAGCACAGGTTTGGGGAAACATCCAATCTAATGATCAAACAAAAAATCTTATTTTTTATTAAATCCAATGTCTCATGTTTTAACCTTCATTGTATTTATGATTTTTCTTTGTTATTCTTTTTTGTCAAAATAAAAATAATGTGAAATGTTTAGAATTATTGTCTATGAATATGAGAAGTGTGACTTAAAACAAGTTCAGTTTTTCTTAGGTTGAAAATATGAAATTACTCACGTTTAGCCTTCTTTTTACCTGCAAAAATGGTGATTTCATGTTGCTCAAACTAATGCATTGTAAAATAAGTTATGAAAAAGCATGTTGGGGTGTCAAATGGAAGAATAATTGAATAGCACATGGTTTTAGGGCCCTTATATGCATTTCAACTCTAGACTTACCATAAACTTATATGGTGAGATAATTTGAGTACTAATTCTCTTTGAGCTTTGGAATGAAAGCAGAGGAGATTCCTTTCTTCCATTGCTATTCACCATAAAACATGGTAACAAATATAAAGTTTTCTGAATTTTCATGACTGTCACACTTTGATGTTATTTGTACCATGGGTAGACACAAGTCTTTGCCCTGCCTGACACTTCCACATGTAATTCCATGTGACCAGTAATTGCATCCTTTCCTCATGTAGGTGGAGTTCCTTAAGGTCTCAAAGAATGTTCCAGATGATAGAAAAGACTCTGTTCTTCAGAATTAAAATCATACAATTTTACTTACCTTGTTCCTAGGACAAACTGTAAGACAGCACAGGAGAAATGTGATATCCAAACTCCTCTCAGGGACACGAAATTCACTATGATGTTCTAAGTGTCATAATCTCCAATCATCCAAATCTCTTGAGCTCTCCAAGGACCATGACTTACACCACTAGTCAAGAGGGGCAAAGGGTTATCTTTTTACACCTGTTTTCCTCAGCCCTTGTCTCTGTCCAGGACTTATTTGTTCCATCCAACCAAATATCAATCTATTCACCTGCTCTCTGTTCATTCAGTCTCTTCACTCATTTCTAAAATAGTTATTGAATTCATTGTATAGAGCATACAAAGCTAAATAAATGATATAGTGATAAACTTGAAAGACAAAGCCATTATGCTAACTACTTTGGATATAATGATGAACTTGAAAACAAAGCCAGTGCCCCCTGAAATCTTAAGGTCCAGACCTTAATCAAATAATCATTAAAATATTTAATCACAGTTATGTTAATTGGACAAATGGAGAATAGAAGCTGTTAACACTGCATCGAGTATGTGGTTGGGAGGCAGATGAGGATTTGCTCAAATAGACAAGGCTGTGTATATGAAAGCTTAGTTAGGTACAATTTACCCAGGCAAAATGTAGGGAGCATTTCATATACGGATAATAGTCAGATGACAAAAGACCTTTAAAAAAAAATAACTGAAGTGTTCTTAACTCAGGGAAGGTAAGATGGAGCTATGAATTAGGACTGATAGATGAGAAAAGACCAGAAACCTTATTGAAGATTTTGGGTATTGTTATTTTTCGGAATTTTATGGAAAAAAAAGCTATCACTTCAGTTGTTATATTTGAAGATGTAATGTTTTCTAAATTTTATGTAGGAATGAAGGGTCTTGATCCTTCCATAGTAACTCAGTTGAATTATAAAAGGCTCACAAAAAATTACTATTCAATCACAACTCCTTTTATCTTGGGCAATTAGATCTTGCTTCAAATCAAGGAAAAAGGAAGGAATAAGTAACAACAACAAGAATATCCCACTCTCACACATTCAGTTATCCCCAAACATTCCTATTAAAATACCTCTAACCCTGGAAAATAAGCATGATCTGTGCCACCATTCATACTCAGTTATCTACCCAAATACTCAGTGACATACGTATGCCCCTAATAGGACTCATTTGGCTTTTGTAAATACAATAGTGATTTGGGTCATGTATTTTATTTTATGTTATATAATAAAAGTTTAAAATCTAGTGGTAGATTTAATATAATGCCTTGACTCATCCAGAACTTTAAGTCATCTTACTCCTGGTATATGGTTATCTTATTTTATGTGTTCTCTTTTTCTTTGTCACTTTTGCTAATCAAATAATGATCAAATTCCTGAGGAATTCCACAGGAGTGGACTCTAATCAATTCAGACTGAAAATTCAGTACCATGTCTTGGTATTTTTACTCAACCTGTGAAGTGGATTGAATGCTCGCTCCATACTAGTGGAGAGATGTCTAGGTCCTAATCCCTAGAAGTTGTAAATATTACCTACATAATTAAATTAATTATGAGATAAAACTATCAGCCTGGACACTGACTCAAGGACGAGTATCTTTACAAGGGAAAACAGAGGGAGATTTGATCCGGAGAGAAGGGAAGAAGATAACACGGGATGGAAGAGGAGGAGGTAGCATGACCATGGAGGCCAAGGTTGGAGGTGTGTGGAAAGCCAGGACAACTGTCAGAAGCTGAAAGACACGAAGCATGGATTCTCTCCTGGCTCCCCAGAGAAATTGTGGCCCCTTCGACATGTTGATTTAGGCTTATTGAATCTTCTGGCTTCCTGAATCATATGCCCATAAATTTCTGATGTTTTAACCATCAAATTTCTGGTTATTTGTTATTATCAATAACAGTCTTAGGAAACAAACATTTTGATGCTGGAAAGTTGAGTGCTGCTATACTAAATGTCCATAAATGTGTAAGTGGCATTGGAATTGAGTAGTGGGTAGAGACTGGAAGAATTTGGGTAAGCAAAATTAAAATACAAAAACAAACACACACACAAAAAAAAAACCCCACTAGTTTTCCCTGAAAAGACTGTTGGTAGAAATGTGGATGTTGGCTCTGTGCCCGTGGCTTAGTGGTTGGGGTGCCAGCCACTTACACCAAGGCTGGTGGGTTCAAACCAGGCCCTAGGCCAACTAAATAACCATGACAACTGCAACAAAAAATAGCCGGGCATTGCGGCAGGCACCTGTAGTCCCAACTCCTTGGGAGGCTGAGGCAAGAGGATCGCCGAAGGTGATCTACTTGGAGGTTGCTACTTGGAGGTTGCTGTGAGCTGTGATGAAACAGTACTCTAATGAGGGTGACATATTGAGCCTCATTTCTCAAAAAAAAAAAAAAAAGAATTGTGGATGTCAAAGGAATTGCTGGTGAGGGTTCTAAAGGCAGTGAGGAGAGCAGTAGAGAAAGTACCTACTATTGTAGAGAATATATATGGACAGTACATCCATATATGGACAAAATGTTAAAAAAAAAATTAAAAGTGATGGCTGAGAAAGAAATGAGGAATATGTTATCGAAAACTAGAGGAAAGACAATCTTTATTATAGGTATACCTCTAAGATAAGGTGGTTCAGTTGCAGATCATTGCAAGAAAACAAATACTGCAACAGAACAAATCACCTGAAAATTTTGATTTTCCAGAGCAATATAAAAATTATGTTTATACTATTGTTTTATGAAAGGGGAATATAAGCAAAGTAACCTCCCAAAACAGAAGGAGCTAAAATAACAAAGAATGTGGTGGACAAATCCAGTGTGTCAGGTGGGATTGATTTATTAGGAAACTTAAGGACAGAAGAGTGGTCTTTGGTGGCTACAGGACAGGTAAGTTTCTGCACAGTCACTCTCATATCTCAGGTTTCTATATCATACTGGAAGAGTGTATGAGCTCTGTACCGAGAATTAAAGGAGACCCTTCAGGACAGTTAAGAATGCTGTGTGTCTTACAGCCTACCATCTGTATGGTAACATTGAGATCCCTTGGAATTAGAGTAGAACCTATAGTGAGCACATGTTCTTATGCTAAGAGTAGTAAATACAGTAAGAATCTGGAGGCATTCCCAGGACAAGTTAAATAGAAATCAACAAGGCAGATTAAGCATTCAAGATGGACTCACATTTGTCTTCACAACTGTCCTGTAGTCTATTCAGTGCACAACAGCATTGTATTTGAAAAATAATAGGAATACCTTAATTAAAATACTTTATTGTTAAAAAATGCTAACGATCATTAGTGCTTTCAATGGATTGTACTCAAAAATCACTGATCACGGGTCACCATCATGGATGTAACAATAATGAGAAAGTTTGGCATATTGCAAGAATTAACCAAAATGTGACACGGAGGCACAGAGGGAGCACGTGCTTCTGGGAAAATCACGTCAGTAGATGCAGAGAAGTTGCCAGCAAATTTCAACTGACACAAAAACAAAACATGAAGTATAATGAAGTGAGGCACAATAAAAGAGGTATATGTACCTGTGTACAGAGGCAGAAAATGAGGCTGAATTGTGTTTTGCCTCCAGTTTTCCCTGAAACATTCCTCGTTTCTTTCCCAGCCATCGCCTTTAATATTCACTGAATGGATTCAATTTTCTGTGTAAAGCAGAACTTGTAGTAATGAATATGGATATGTGGATAACAGGATTTCTGGGCAAAGTGTTGTGGTTTGTTTTTTTCTGGCTCCTAAAATGTAAGGGGAAAGAGTTAAATTGAGGAAGAAACTGTTAATCAAAAAGCAGACAGTACTTGATGTTTTGGGAGACTCTGAGCCTTGTTTGATTAAAAGTTTGTTAAAGTTAAGAAATTCCTTTCTAGCGGCAGTGCCCATACCTCAGTGGTGAGGCTGGTGGGTTCTAACAACCCAGGCCTGCCAAACAACAATGAGAACTACAACCAAAAAATAGCTGGTGTTGTGGTGGGCACCTGTAGTTCCAGCTACTTGGGAGGCTGAGACAAGACCATTGCTTAAGCCCAGGAGTTTGAGATTGCTATGAGCTGTGACGCCATGGCATTCTACCAAGGGTGACATAGTGAGACTCTGTCAAGAAAAAAGAAAGAAAGAAAGGAAGGAAGGAAGGAAGGAAGGAAGGAAGGAAGGAAGGAAGGAAGGAAGGAAGGAAGGAAGGAAGGAATTCCTTCCTGGGAAAGCATGTTCTAGAGTTAGTGCCCAATGGTGTGGCTGAACAGACTTTTTGTTGAAGAAATTAGGTATGTGACTCATGGGGTCACTCAACCATCACAGCAGAAGCCAGAAATGGAAGGAATAGAGATGAAGTTCCCCAACATTGATCGGTGAAGGGCTCTCTGGTTTAATGATGTAGATTGTGACATGCGTAGAAGAACCACAGATTTTTTGAAAATGTTCTATCAGTAGAAACTCTTCCAGCTTGGACTAAACAGGACAGTTTAGAAGTAAAGATACGGTGCTGGGTTTGGGGGAGTCTACACACCAGAAATGGCCTCATAGAGTGCTTGGCCACATAGATATGATATGTGTGGTGTTTAAGGAAAAGAAAGAATGACTCAGAATAGAGCTGCTGGAGCAGAGACAGAGGCTGGCAGAGCCAGAAGCAATTATACTCCTGAGAAATATTCTTGGCCGTGAAACCTGGTAATATATGCCTTGCTGGAGTTCAAACTTGCTTGAGACTGGCAATCCATTCATTCTAATTTCTCCATTTAGGAAGGAGATGTCTATTCTATGTCTGACCCACAATTGTGCTCTAGAAGCAGATAACTTATTTTCTAGATTCACATGTCCACAGGTAGAAATTTTTGTCCCAAGATGGGTCATACCCCAAGCCTTACCCATAACTTATTTAGACAATTATGAGATATTTGGGACTTTTGGCTGATTTATTTAGATGATATTTTGAATTTAGGGTTGATGTATCAATGGATTGGACTTTTGAGTATGATGGGACGGGGTGCATGTGTTTTGCAGATAGGATGGAAGTGAATATTTGGGAATCAGGGAGCAACAGACTGAGCTGGCTGAATGGAAGCCCATGAAATAGGTATATTTCCCTAATTTCAGGTACCCATGGTTGTTACCTTATTTGGCTAAAAAAAAAAAAATCTGTACAGACATGATTAAGAATCTTGTGTCAAATATAAATGTCTTAACATAAGAACCAAGAAAATGCTGTGAAGTCTATATTAACCAGTTTGATGAAACCATTTTAAATTGTATATAAAACCAGCACATTGTACCCCATGATTACATTAATGTACACAGCTGTGATTTAATTAAAAAAAAAAAGAAAAGAATTCTGAAATCTATAAATATACAATAGGTATATTATTTATATAATATACTTATATAAATAAGTGTGCAATTAATTGCACATGAACTTTATGGTCACCCTGTATATAATGATTATATACTTACAATGTAAAATAAAAAATTTTTTTAAAAGTAGGGAAGGTAGACTTTCAGTAAAGAACCTTGAGATGAGGAGATCATTCTGGATTATTGAGGCGGGCCCTAAATCAATGACATGTTTTTTATAAGAGAAAGGCAAGGGGGGAAATTGAGACCACCTAAGAGTAGAAGATAACGTGAGAGCAGCAGGGACGGAGTGAGTCAGCGGCCAGGGCAGCCGCTGGGAGTCGGAAGAGGCAAAGGACGATTCCCCGCCGCAGCCACCTGAAGGAGTTTGGTTCTGCCAATGCCTTGATTTAGGTCTTCTGGTCCCCTGGATCATGGCACAGTAAACTTCAAATATTTTAAGCCCCCACGTTTGTGACAATTGATTTTGGAAGCCACAGAAAACTAATATCAACCTCCTCTCCTGATGTTTTAGTTTTCGATCCTGATATCTAAAGAGGCTCCTTTTCCTAAGTCAGAATTTGTGTTCAGGAAATTCAAAACTAGTGCTCAATAAAGCGGTGAAGAGTCGTGGGAATATGTATGCACACGAACACACACATTGTGCCCTTTGGGGATGCGAGGTAACTAGTGAAATGTTGTGGGACTGAGGGACGGCATTCACCTCTGCAGGCACCGGGTCTGGAGGGGAGTGAGATGCAATTTGTGAGCCACAGGTGCAAGAGGCTTCCTTGAATCTGATTTGTACTCTACGAAGGCTACTCTCTCCTGGGAAAAGAACCTCTCCAGAAACACCCATGCCCTTCATTTGTTTAAGTCTCAAATCTAGTCAAAAAGGATTGTGGAGTGCGGGGTGGGGAAAGGAAGAGCAGAGAGAGGGAAGGAGCGAGGGGCTGGGGTCTTGGTGTGTGCCACACCTTTTGGGGGCAAAGCGCGATTGTAAGAGGGACTTTACCCAACAAATGCAATCCGCGTAACCTGGTTTCTTGTACCCTCAATGAATCCCCGACAATAAAAAATAAATAAATAAATAAAAAGGGATTGTGGGCAATTGGTAGACTACAACACCATGTGCTGAATGCTTTTAATGTTCCTTCTAAATCTAAGGCTTTTGATTCTATATCATTTAAGTTAAGCAAATGTGGGTAAAGAATTTTAGAAAATAGAAGAAATGAGTGTTTGAGAACATCTAATCCAGACCTAATGAATTCTGAACAGCAGTTTGAAAAATACAGTCTGTAAAGACTTTGAGACTCTATTTGTGGGGGGAAGGAGTTAAAATAGAGGAGAGGGCAGGGGAGCCCATCAGCCCCTGCCTCCCCCTGCACCCACAGCACTCCTGTGCTGCTCAGATTTTCTTCCTGCAGTCGGACCCCATGTCTATATTGCTTTTGAATGAAACTTGCCTGGGTATTATACGTGTTTGGCTCTCTATGTTTACCTGCCAAGGCAAGAACTGAAAATTGTGGGGCTAAGTCAGTTTTCTAATTCTGAGTTTTAAATTATTGTGAAATGAGCAGAGTTAAATAAAATATTAACTCTTTAAAATATAATATTAAAATCTGCATATTTTAATAAAATAAGTGGAAGAAAACATTTTACTAGGCTAATTTGTTGGTTTTTCTGTTTCTTATAAAAAGTGAAAAGAAAGATGGCTAAAGGTAGGCATTTTATACTCTTCTGATGAAAAATGATTTTGCATTCCTGAAGCAATTTTGCATATTAATAAGCATTTCCATCAAATTTTGAAATTAGGGTGTGTCTCGATCTGTTTGAGCCTCTATAACAAACTAACAGAGAATGCATGGGTTATAAGGAATGGAAATTTGTTTGTCACAGTTCTGGAGGCTGGGAAGTCCAAGATCAATATGTACGGAGATTTGGTATATGTTTAGGGCCTACTTCCTGGCTCATAAATGGCTTTCATTTCACATGAAGAAAAAGGGTTGGAGTCTTTTTTATAAGAGCACTAATCCCTTTCATGAGAGTTATAAACTTATCACCTCTCAAAAGACTCCCACCTCCCAATACCATCACACTGAGGGTTCGGATCTCAACATATTTAAGTGGGGGACACATAACTATTCACTTTTTGGAATTCTATTTCCTTTCACTCCCAACTTAATCTCCTGAAAAAAGAAATCATGTGTTATATCCCAACAGCCTCAAAGTCTTCACTTGTTTCAGCATCAACTCAGAAGTCTAACATCCAAAGTTTCAGCTTCATATCATTTAAATCAGATATAAAGGAGGCTTAAGGTGCAATTTATCTTGTGGTAAATTCCTCTCCAGCTATGAAACTGTGAAATCACATATGTGCTTCCAAAATACATTGCGGGGCGGAATGCAGGACAGAAGTGAAATATAGGTAGGAGGAAAGAAGTGACAGGTTCCAGAACCCAACAGGGCAAATAATATTATGCCTTAAGTCTCAAGAATAATCTTATTTGACCTGAGGCTTTGCCTATCCGATATACTGGGACAAGGGCCCTTACTTTTGGACACACTTGAGGATAATCAGTGGACCAGATGTCCAAAATGGATTCGTAGCATTTATCATCCTAATTATTTGAAGGCAAGTTAGATAGTAATCTCATTTTTATACAACCCAGAAGACATTTCTGCCTAAACCTCACTGTCTGAATGTTCTTATAGGTAGTTGTATTGCTTGATCATGTTAAAAGGTTTTTTGGGTGCATCATTCCTTTGACATATATTGAATAAGGCATGTTGGGCAAGGGAGATATCTCTGCACACCTCCATTGCTTTTACAGTAATATGTTTTCAGATATAAAATGATCTAACTGGATTTTTCTACATAATTTTATTTCAGTATTTTAGTTGATAGTGCAATCAATACATCCTCTGTGGCAGTTCCTGACCTAGACCATATTGTCCCATTAATCAATCAACTCATAAGACAATCGAAGTAAATCCCCCCTTGACAGTCACAAAGCGAAGGAGAAGTCCGGAAGAAGGAAGCAGCATTTTAGATAACACAAATCAAATGAGTTTAGAAAAAGTACTTTTAGAGGTCACGAAGAAAGAAATGGTCCATGACAGCTTTCTGAATTGTTTAATAGTTTTAAAAACTGTATTTTTTCCTATGAATGCCAAGGTTAGCATGATGTGCCTTGTTCATTGTATACTGGAAGTCTAAAATGTTAATAGGTTATGATGGCAAAGGAACCTCAGTTGGCACGAGACACTTATGAGATTGCTCTAGAGTTTCATCTTTTCACTTATTAATTTTGTATGTTATTTGCGATTGTCAATTACTTAGTAAGAATACACATATGGAGATGTTTAGGTATTGCCATCTGATAATATAAGGGAACAGTAGCAGATTAAAAAGAAAAATATAAAAACTCACTTGCTGTGCTCATTTCTTCATTTCAAAGGAACTTCAATACACCTGCTGTAAGGCAACCTCCTTAGAGAAAGCTTTATTTACAAAGAGAAAGCCACCAGTTAATGATCAGACCGTCAACAGAGATCAGCATGTACAAGTGTGAAGGTTATTTAAGGCTGAACTGTGAAATATTTTACCAATAAGGAAGAAAAACTGAAGGTTCTTTTCAATGAGGGGACATTGGGTAATAAAGAAATAATGCCAGACTGAAGATTTGGAATGCTGATTCTGGGAAGGTCATTTAATGAAATTTTTAAAAGCATTTTTTGAATTCAGACACTCTGAAGTCCAAGAGAAACGATAATCATTATCTCCACAAGATTAGTTTCTTCTCATTATTTTTTGAAATTCTTGTCTCTTCATCCATCCATCTCATCCATATAGAAGAAGAGACTAGAAAATGTTTAGTACAAGACCTGAGCTCTGTAGGGTTTCTTAAAACATACAATTTTCCTTGCACAAATTCACATAAAGAATATTGAGCTAGCAAACATCTTTTTCCATTACACATTGTCTTTTTGATTTATTCATTTTACTGTATGCAGTCTCATTCATTATTTCTCTGGCATTATATCCCACTGAAAGATTCTGCAGTATCTTATTTATCACCTTTGCAGGGTGTCTGGGTTACTCTCATTTCTTGTATTAAAAAAAAAAATGCTTCAGAGTGTATCCTATATTTGCTACCATCTGAATTGAAATATGAGTTTTTCTTCAGGCTGTCCAGTTTGGCTGTTGGGGAGTAATGCCAGGAGTGAAATTGGATTAATGTATACTTAATTTCATTAATTTCTGATGGATTGTTCTCCAGAAAGTCTGCTCCAGTTTACATCTCATCGCAGGGGCTCAAGTGTTCCCATTTGCTCCTTTATCTGCAGTTAAAATGACCTCAGGGCCTAATTTTTGTCAATGTGGCCAGCATAAAATAATATTTCATGTTTGTTTTGGTAGTCATTTTTTCCTGATTAGTAGAAATATGAAATATCCCTTCATATATGGTATCTTGTTTAGGAAATATATATGTATTTTTTATATATATATTTATGTATATTTATATATATATTTTCCTAAACAAGATATATATGTATTTTTTCCTAAACAAGATATATATGTATTTTTGTTTGTTTGTTTAGATTCTGTCACTTTGGGTAGAGTGCCATGGCATCATAGCTCACAGCAACCTCAAACTCGTGGGCCCAAGTGATCCTCTTGGTTCTAGCTTCCCAAGTAGCTGGGACTACAAGTGACTGCCACAGTAGCTGGATAGTTTTTCTGGTTTTATTTCATTTATTTATTTTTATTTATTTATTTATTTTTCTGGTTTTAGTAGAGATGAGCTCTCACTCTTGCTCAGACTGGTCTGGAACACCTGAGCTCAAGCAATCTACTGCCTTATCCTCCCAAAGTGCTAAGATTACAGATGTAAACCACTACACTTGGATTTTTATACCTTTTTAAAAATCAAATTTGATATTTTTATTGTTGCTATTGGTTTGTTTGAAGGCATGATTTATATTAAACATATTCCACATAAACATTGGTTTTAGACCCTGCAAACAACATTTTTCTAGAGGAATTTTGTCCGTGATGTTCTATATAGGAAGGAAAACCATAATTTTGATCTAGTCAAATCCATTAATTTTTTACTTTATTATTTATCTTCTTCTCATTACTAAAGTCACTATTCCTTTTACTCTGAAACAACTTTTTCAATTGGCGTCAGGGACTTTACTTTCTTTGGGCTCATTTCCTGTGTTTCTGGCTAATCCACGGACTCCTTTACACTCCTTTTTTTTTTTTTAAATAATTTTATTGAAACATAATTGTGTACATTGGTGCAATCATAGGGCACAATGTGCTTCGTATACAATCAGAAATATTTTGATCGTACTGTTACAGATAGCCTTCATGGCATTTTCTTGATCACTATATAAAGACATTGATACTCTACCTTTAATA
>CAUYON010186973.1:0-12875 GCA_963573935.1 Arctocebus calabarensis
AGTGCTATGGCATCACAGCTCACAGCAACCTCCAATTCCTGGGCTCAAGCGAGTCTCTTGCCTCTGCCTCCCAAGTAGCTGGGACTACAGGCACCCACCCCACGCCTGGCCATTTTTTGATTGCAGCCATCATTGTTTGGCGGGCCCAGGCTGGATTCAATCCCACCAGCTCAGGTGTACGTGGCTGGCGCCTTAGCCCACTGAGCCACAGGCGCCGAGCCAGAATTTTTATTTCTTTTTACAGTTTCTGTTATTCTGCCTAGATTTTTTATCTTTTTATTTATTGAGAGAATGCTTTTCTTTATATCCTTGAACGTAACTATGACATCAGGTTTAATGTCTTTGTTTATTTGATTGATATCTTTCTCATCTCAAAGTTAGTTGCAGTTTGTTGTCTTTTTTGATTTTTTTTTTTTTTTTTTGGTATTTTGAATAATTTTGATTTACATCCATGACATTCCATGAATTATGTTGTGGGGACTGTGGCTTCTAAAAAGCCTTGAGGCTCTTTTATTGGCAGTCAGCTTGGTTGGATTCAGAGTGCACACCCTGTCCTTCCTGCAAAGGGAGCAGAGAGATGGGTAGAGCTCTTACGTGAACTTGGGGTTTTCCTGTCGCACTTCTCTGTCCCTGGGGACACTCCTTACTTTCCACAGCCTCCTGGGCCTCATCATGTCATGCTACCTGAGGGCAGAGTCTCAGGGACTGAAACTCTCACCTCAGTGGCTGCTGCCATGTCACAGACCCCTGCACAACCTCCCCAACCTCGTGGGTACACAGGCAGGTTGAGTGTGACCCATCAGGTTTCTGAAGAATATCTGTCCCGACCTAACCGACCCCAGTCTTGGTCCCAAACCTCCCTTTCTTGTGGTCTGCCCTGCTGCAGGCCCTGGAGTACCTGGTGTTGCCTCTCCGCAGAGCTGTATTTGCTAAGGGAGCAGCGCTCCTTGGATAAAATGCCACATCTGGTTGGAGGGGGCCCATCTTTGCTGTCCTGCCCTGAAGGTGGTGCTCACACCAGGTCACTCTACATTGGCCTGGATTGGAAGAGGCCTCCCTGACCAGACACGGAGCCCCTGCACCTCTTTCATGAGGTAGCATATGCTCCTCTCAGTTCCAAAACCTAAACTTGTTTCCCTCTTTCTTTTACCTCGTTACTCTGTTTTTATCAATTTTTCTTTTTGCTGTTACAATTGCACTCTATCTTAGAGAACTGATTTTAGATTTTAATCTGTTGCATTGTAGAGGGACCTTTTATACTGGCTCCAGGATTTAAATGTGATGTTTGTGTGGTGATTATGACTGTAGCATATACCCTTTTATTCTTGTGTGTTTAGTGAATAAACACAACTTGTGCTACCAGCTTTGTCTTCAGAGGCTCCTTTGCCTGCCTGCTCAGCACAGCCAGACTCAGGGACCTGTAGAGCAGGGCTGTGGTGGGAGACTCACTGAGCATGTGCTGTGCACTGGGGTCAGAGTGTGCCTAATGCACAGTTGATGGGACCCCAAACCAAAGGCTCGTCAGCTTCTTTGGCTTTTACTAAAGGTCAGGTTGTATTTGAGTTTAAAGTACTTGTGAACTTCTAGTTCTAGTACTTCTAGTCAAACCAAGTGTTGTCATGAAGCCCTTAATTTTAGGGAAGTAAAACACTGGACTATAACAAGTTGTTTGAAAATTATTAGAATACAAACTGGTTAGCATTTTTCCATTTTTAGTTATTACCAGTAATGTTATTTTAAGAGAATAATTTAAAAACTTATTGACTTAGATTTAAATCCTAACATTCCACTTAATATTCTGTGGGTTTAGGAAGATATTTAAGATCTAAGTTGCAGTTTTCCTGCCTGTAAAGTGAAAATAATACTTAAATTAAAATTGTTGAGCATTAGGTTAAATGGCACGAGTAAACAGGATTTTTGCCTGCTGTAGTTGTTAAGGTGGTTGTGACAGAAACACCTGTGTTGCTGTGTGCACAACCTTCCACACAGGTGGGTGGCCCAGCAGGTTCATGTCTTCATTTATGCAAAATTTCCAGCTATTTCTGTCACTTTTATTCTCTGATGATAATGATATGCAAAAACATAATGCTCTTTTAGGAAAATCAGATTACAAAATAAACACTTATAAGGTGATAAAAGCATCACTATGTCACTGGAAAACATTAGAGCTTCTTTAGAGTTTAGACCCTAGTGGGATCACCTGGGTCCTAACCTGTCAGTGGCTACCTCAAGTCATCCAATCTGTTCACTTCTCCAGGAATGAATTCAGGTTGAACTATGTCCTGAAACCAGGAAATTCAGGAGTGGTTGTGTTAATTTGTCTCCAAAATGTGCTTTATCTTCAGGGTGTGTGTGCCAGAAATTCTGAAATTGAAGAACTGAAAGCCATTATTGAAAACTTGCAAGAGAACCAAAAACAGTTACGAAAGGACAAAGCGGAAGAAATTGAGCAGCTCCACGAGGTCATTGGGAAGCTGCAGCAGGAGCTATCCCTCATGGCTCCCAGGGGACATGAAGTCAGTGATGTGGGGCTGGGAAGCCTGCAGTGCGAGCTGCTTTGCTCCCAGGTGGGAGGCCCCTGCAGGCAGGCATTATGGGGAGAGCTCGAGGCTGCGCTGGCAGCCAAGGAGGCCCTGAGCCAGCTGTTGGCTGAGCAGGCCCGTGGGCACACCCAGGCCCTGGAGGCCCTGCAGCAGCAACTGCGGGCTGCGGAGAAAGCTGCCAAGGGACAGCTGGCTGAGCTGGGGCACAGCACTGCCCTCAGGGAGGTTGAGATTGAGAGCCTGGCCTACCAGATCCAGCAATTCGAAGCTGTCCTGAAAGCAAAGGAAGCCACAATTGCCCAGAGAGACCTGGAAATTGAATCTATGCACAGAGGGAAAGCCGCCTATGCTGCTGAGCTGAAGTCTGTCTTGTCAGCCCTGGCCCGGTTCTGCTGTGCTCTGGAACAGCAGTCCCTGGTCTGGCCTGCTGAGCCCCCTGAGCTCCATCAGCTGCGAGTGCAGTGTGTCCATCTCAGCCACCAGCTGCAGGTATTGAACCAGCAGTTCCTGAGATGCCGGATGGAGCTGGACAGGCCACATTTGCTGGAGACTCACCCATATCCTGGCCAAGAGGGCAGCAACGAGCTAGGGGTCGGCAATGACGCAGAGGTACTGGAGCAGGGTGTCAACATCAGGCAGCTGGCCTTGGGCTCCCATGGCCAGGACCTGGATCCACAGGTTGGGCTCATTCCCCTGCGGGCCATGTGGGGGCTGCCCTGGGATCAATGGGGTCAAGCCCAGGCAGTGGGAGCCAGGTGGGCTGAGCTGGGGTGACTTAACCCCATTGTTGGCTCCTGACGGGGGGAGGAAGGAGCATGGGCCTGTGTGAGATCTGTGCACAGTAATGTTGGGCCAAGGGTTTGCTGCCTTGTATAACTTTAGGCTTTTTTTAGAGGCAGAGTTTCACTTTGTTGCCCTCGGTAGAGTGCCGTGCATCACAACTCACAGCAACCTCCAGCTCTTGGACTTAGGCGAGTCTCTTGCCTCAGCCTCCCAAGTAGCTGGGACTACAGGTGTCTGCCACAATGCCTGGCTATTTTTTTGTTGCAGTTTGGCTGGGGCTGAGTTTGAACCCACCACCCATGGTATATGGGACCAGTGTCCTACCCACTGAGCCACAGGTGCTGCCCTAGCCTTAGTATTTTTGTAAGTTATTTAAGCTTTTTTTTTTTCATTTTTTAAAAACCTTATTTGAATTAATATGAGGGTACAATATTTAGGTTACATTGTTCTCACTTCCAGGGTAAAATTCCATATTTAATATTTTAAAAATAATCCTTTAATATGGTAATATCGTTTTATAATTACATAAAACAATAATGTGGAGATTGCCTTGTATTGGATAGTCTTTCTTAATTTCCTAATTTTTCTCTCTTATAATCAAAAGGCTTAGTTTTTAACAAGTACTTCTGTGTAAAATGTTGTACGCTGTTTTTGTTTTGGGGAAGCCCCACATGAGTCGTCTTAAAGCTCGAGTTTGTGTTTAAGTAGGACTTGGGAGACTGCTCCCTGGCTTCTTGCAGAGCCCACTGTGGCTGGTAGCACCTTCTCTGTGAGGTCTTCCTGGGTGCAGCTGCCACCCCTACTGTCAAGTTTCCAGGTGCCATGCACTAGCTTCCAGTCACTGACTCCCAGGTCTTTTTTTTTTTTTTTTTTTTTTTTTTTTGAGATAGCCTCAAGCTGTCACCCTGGGTAGAGTGCCGTGGCATCACAGCTCACAGCAACCTCCAACTTCTGGGCTCAAGCGAGTCTCCTGCCTCCGCCTCCCAAGTAGCTGGGACTACAAGTGCCCGCCACAACACCTGGCCTTTTTTTTTTTTTTTTTGGTTGCTGCTGTCATTGTTGTTTGGCAGGCCTGGGCTGGATTCGAACCCGCCAGCTTAGGTGTATGTGGCTGGCGCCTTAGCCCGTTGAGCCACAGGCGCCGAGCCTGACTCCCAGGTCTTAATGACTTCCCCCTCAGGGTGGTTTGCAGCCTGCTGGAGTCCTGGTGACGTCAGAGGAGGAGCGTCCCCGCGTACATACCAGCCTGGCATCACTGCTCACCATCTGCCAGAGGCAGCTGCGGTCAGAGTTGCTTTTGGTGACCAGTGAGATGCGCTCAAGCCTGCAGAACAGTGTGAGTGTGGAGGTGTGGGGGCATGAGGGTGCAAGGGTTGGGCTCCTGGCTCGGAGTCCATGACAGCGATCTCTCTCTGGCCTGTTCTGCTGCACAGTACCCTTCACTCCCCATTTGGAGCCTCCTCTACTCAAGTTTAAGTTGTGCTCTAGAAACCCACATTTCCATGGTCAAGAGCATGTGAAAAATAGTTACTTCTCCCTTTAATCCATTCCATGAGTTTGACTGTGTCCTGGCCTTGTCATTAGGCTTCTCTGTCATGAGAGCACCACGTCGACCGCATGCTGTAGGACTTTCACTGCCAGTGTCTGTTTTTCTTTCAAAGGCTTTGTTATTTTTATTTTTGAGCCTCAGATTTTACTTGATGAAAAGCTGATGTTTTCCTTCCCTTTCTGGAGCCATGCTGCCTGGACTGCAGGCGCTGCTCCATGGGCACTGGCTCTTCGCTTACCTCCCTACATAGCTGCCCCTCGTACCTACTGCAGTGCACGGAGCAGGCTACCAGTGCTTGGCTGGGCTCAGGAACAAAAAGCTCCTGAAACCAGGGCCAGCAGGTTTCCTTTTTTTTTCTCAAGTAAAAGCTTAAATCCCATCCGCCAGGTTGTCACGCACTGAGTTGGAAGGTGCTGGTCCTGTTGCGGGGCTCACTCCTAACATGCCACGTGCAATGCTATCTTCTAGAACCTGAGAGATTGGGAATCCCACAGCATGCTGGCCAGGGGTCATGGAGAAGGATGTGGTCCACACCTGAATTTTGAGAGGATGCCTGAATCTGGTTTTACATGTTCACAGGTGCTCTCAGGAATAATGTGTGTGGAATGGTCCTTTCACCTTCTTTGTGGCACACTGGGCTCTGTGCCTTTATTCAAACACATGTTTGAATTCGTAAGAGAAAACTCAGCCAGCTGTATAATGAACCCATCCTCAGATTCTTAAAGTTACATATCAGAAATTTAAGCCTTGATTCTGTTTTTCATGAATTAAATTTGAAATGTTAAGCATCTGGAGGAACCAAGGGCTCATTAGGGAATCTCCCAACTATGTGCTAAGTCCCTAGAATCAGCTCAAAGACCAGACAGACAAATTCAAGACACACCCTACAATTCAATTGTTTTACTAAATGCATATTCTTTTTTTACAAGCAGGATAAGGAAAAAGTACTGGAAGATTGTCAGCAGTGGAAAGTTGATCTCATAGCTCAGGTGAAACAACTTCAAGAAAAATTGAACCAGCTGATAAATTCTATGACCTCCCTGGATGTTGACAGTGCAGACTGTGAATTTCAACAGCCATTGGCATCAGCATTTAGGTTTGAAAACAGTTCCAGTGATGGTTCCCACAATAATGAAGAAACTGACAAATTGCCTCCTATTGATATATTTAATACCAATAAAACGAGGGACTTAACTGCTATTAAAAATCAGGATTTTTCAATAAGACTTGACATGCCAGATTTTCCCATTCAAGAAAAACTAGATTTGCAGGATGAGTCCCCTTCTTTACCAGCCAGCATGCATAACAGCACCCATGTCCTGAGCCACAGAGATACAGCTGAGCCCCTGAAGAGCCAAGTCAGGGTGCTGGACCTGTCCTCCTGGAGTTCCCCTGAGGTCCTCAGGAAAGATTCAGCCCTTGAGCCCCAGCCCAGCCTCCCTCTGACACCTGTCTCGGACATCCTGAGTCTACACATTGCTGATACACCTCTGCAGGACAGGACCCAGGCCTCACTGTTGCAGGTGGATGAGCCAGGGCTGCTTTGCTACCCAGACATGTCTGCAGCAGGACAGGATCCGCCATGGGCAGCATCTCCACCATCTGAACACCACCCTGTGAAGAGTACAGCTGTGGTAGGTGCCTCCCTGCCCCCCAGGCCCAGGGTCCCTTGGGAATATGCATGTAGCTGGCCAGGGTCAGGGCAGTTACCATTGTTGGCTCAGCGCCTGGTGTGCGGGCGCCTCACAGTCCTGTGTGGGCACCACTTTCCTGCAGGTCTGTCGCCATGTGGACACAAGTCATTACAGATTCAGGGCATGGAGACGTGTTGGCCCTCCTCCCAGGTTTGCCCAGGGCAGTTTCCTAACTCATGCTGATTCTGGGAGGCATAGCCACACACTATTTTCCTGTATAATTTGCATAAGAATTCTTTGTCTGGAATATGTTTTTTAGATTTAATTTTAGTAGTGTTTCATATTTAACAGATTTCACACATAATGTTAATTAAGAATATTTCAGTTTATTTTTGAGTTAGAGTCTGTTTTCTAGCAGTTGTTTGGAGATTCGGCATATTAAGATAAAAAATAATTTAGCAGACACATTATTATCAGAGATATCCATAGACTATCATTTCATGTAAAAAAGTTATAAAACCTGAAAAATTTGCTAGTGTCTGCTTTATCCCTAAAGAGAAGTATTATTAAATTATTAGAAGCATGTGACCTTGATGTATTCACAAGGTTGGAATATTTTCATTGGGTTCTATGTGGGAACATGATCAATTCAGGCCTTAGAAATCTTCATATGGCAAGTTCAGCTCTATAATATAATTACTTATTGTTTATGACCAATTGAACGTTTCCCCTATCTGAACAGGAGAAAGATGTCGAAGATTTTATTATAACATCTTTTGATTGTCAAGAAACCTTACGTTCACCTTCTCTCAGGTTAGAAGGAAAAAACGATGGAAATGACAAAAGTGAGTCAGTTATCTTTTTTTTTTTTTTAACTTTTAACTTTGGCGGTTTCAGACTATTGAATAGTACAAGGAATTCCTGTGTGTTCTCTCCCAGCTCCCACATCCACGTTTGCCTGTATGTACCCTCCAGGCTCTGCACCATGGGACTCCTCAGGCTTTGCCATATGTTTTACATGACCAGGAGGCTCAGTGCGATGCTCACATGGGTTACCCACACTGATGTGAGGCTGCTGTCCTCAGCAAATAGCATTCAGATTCTGCCAGTTGTCTGGATAGTGTCTTTTATAGAAGACCCCCACCAGCATCACCACCACCAGCTCACATGCTGTGTTCAGATGTCTTTGGCTGGGCAGAATCTCTCAAGTTTGTGCCCAGGAGCCTTAGCCTTCCCCATCTGCCCTCTTCTGTCTTACTTGTTGGGAACAGCCTCTCTGTGGGTTTCAAGACACCTTTGATAGAAGCAAAGTAGTGACTATGTATCAATATCCTCAAGACTACATGGGGTGTCATATGTTCCCTGCGCTCTGGGTCCGGAGGCGGATGGAATCACCATGGCCTTGTGACTGTGGTGGCATTGGCCAGGTTTTCTTCTTTTTCTTTTTTTTTTTTATTTTTGTAGAGACAGAGTCTCACTTTATCGCCCTGGGTAGAGTGCCGTGGAGTCACAGGTCACAGCAACCTCCAGCTCTTGGGCTCAAGCGATTCTCTTGCCTCAGCCTCCCTAGTAGCTGGGACTACAGGCGCCCGCCACAGCGCCCGGCTATTTTTTTTATTTTTGTTTTGCAGTTCGGGCCGAGGCCGGGCTTGAACCCGCCACCTTCGGTATATGGGACCGGCGCCCTACTCGCTGAGCCACAGGAGCTGCCGGGTCTCTTTTTTTTTTTTTTGAGACAGTCTATGATGTGGTGTCATAGCTCACAGCAACCTCCAACTCTTTTTTAAGCTGTCACCCTGGATAGAGTGCTGTGACATCACAGTTCATAGCAACCTCTCATTCCTGGGCTCAAGTGAATTCTTCTGCCTCCGCCTCCCAAGTAGCTGGGACTACAGGCGCCCGCCACAGCGCCCGGCTATTTTTTTGTTTTGCAGTTCTGCCGAGGCCGGACTTGAACCCGCCACCTTCGGTATATGGGGCCGGCGCCCTACTGGCTGAGCCACAGGAGCCGCCCCGAGCCATGAATTTTCAATACACATTATGTATCTATTCATATTTAGACTTCCTTGCTACCTCCTTTAGCAATGGAAAACATCTGATTTGAAACTATTATCATATCAAAGGAGCGGCGGAGTTTAGCAGTATCTTATAACGAAATAAAACAATAATAAATAATTAAAAATTTTTCTGGTTTTGATTTCCATGTTTTCTTTCTTTTTTTTTATTTTTTATTTTGAGAGGTGGGAGGGCTGTTCTCAAGCTCCTGAAGTCTAGGGATGCACTCTCTCCTTGGTCTCCCAGAGTGCTAGGATTATGGGAGTGAACCACCAGGCCTGGACTCATTTTCATTTTTATAACAAACTTTTTATGGAAACCTTACAATATCAATGTAAGAGTCCCAATTTTAACAAATAGGACCTAACACAGTGCCATATAAATACTCAGTGAATATCTGTGGAATGAACAAATGTTTAATTAGTTAACCCATTAAAGATTAACTGATTTGTGAATAAATTAAGAGCATACCTAAACCTAAGAGTATCCTGCCGTGGAGAGGAGACTAACAAGAAAAATACAGAGGGCAGCGCCTGTGGCTCAACAGAGTAGGGCACTGGCCCCATATGCCGGAGATGGCAGGTTCAAACCCAGCCCTGGCCAAAAATTGCAACAAAAAAAAAAAAAAAAGAAAGAAAAATACAGCGGTATGAATAACCCTATCATTCTTTTTTTTTTTTCCTGTAGAGACAGAGTCTCACTTTATCACCCTTGGTAGAGTGCCGTGGTGTCACACAGTTCACAGCGACCTCCAACTCCTGGGCTTGGGCGATTCTCTTGCCTCAGCCTCCCAAGTAGATGGGACTACAGGCGCCTGCCACAACGCTTGGCTATTTTTTTGCTGCAGTTTGGCCGGGCTGGGTTTGAACCCACCACCCCCAGTGGATAGGGCCAGCGCCCTACCCACTGAGCCACAGGTGCTGCCCCAACCCTATCATTCTTAAAGTACCTGACCTTTCAGAACTATCAGTTGAGGTTAGGAATTCTCTATTTGGCCATCTGTATTCTCTCTGGGGTCCACAATCCTGCCTTTCTCCATCATATTGCAACCCTTCCCTTATGGCACAACTGTGAACAAGCACGAGGCTCAACGTCAAGTATTCATCTGATAGCTCTGAGCCACGACTGTACCCCATGTCACTTAGCAACATTTCCCTGCCCCACTCTGCTCTCTCTGCTCCTGTTGGGAAGTCTATTCTGAGTCTGTTGAACTTGGCAGAGGTGAAGGAAAATCCAGTGACTGATACTTTAAGTTCAGGAATTTTCTTTCTTTCTTTTTTTTTTTTTTAAACATTCCTCATTATACAGGTGGGCTTTTCTTCTTATTTTGAAAGATTAGGACTTATAAATTAGAGCATTAACTACACAATGGAAGATGCAGAGCAGAAACACGTTTAACTGGAATAGTGCTCTTTAGCACTGGTGGAACCACACCTTAATTGCTAAAAGACCTGCCTTTGGAAAATGCTGACTCTCCACTTCTCACACTTTGGGTTACAGCCCTGTTAAGCAATACAGTACTTTACTCTGGAGACCTGAATTTAAATGAGTTACAGCTAACTTTTATGTAGGTCAGCAAGGTGCATGAAAAGGAAAATAAATGAATATAAAGGAGAAAGGAATCACTCCTTGACTATAATTATGAGTGGATAAAGTCAAAAAATTGATACTAGCCTACTGGAACAAATCCAAGCTAAAATTACTGCAACATTTATTCACATAATTGCTTTCTTAAAAAAAGAAGAGATTTAAAATACCAATTGGCTAAACAATTAAAGTAATAATTACATATATTAATTGTCTCATTGACTATTGTGGTGTTTGGGGGAGAAGGGTTGTTTGTTTGGTTTGTTTGGAGACAGCCTCACTCTGCTGCCCGAGTTTCAGTACCACGCCATCAGCCTAGCTCATAGCAACCTCAAACTCCTGGGCTCAAGCAACCATCCTTCCTCAGTGCCCCGAGTAGCTGGGAATTCAGGCCCCTACCACAACATCAGGATAATTTTTTTTTTTTTTGACCAGGGCTGGGTTTGAACCCGCCACCTTCGGCATATGGGGCCAGCGCCTTATTCCTTTGAGCCACAGGCACCTCTCACCGGGATAATTTTTGTTGTTGTTGTTGTTTTTATTGTTGCAGATTTGCTGTTGTTGGTGGTGGTGTTGTTGCAGTTTGGCCAGTGCTGGGGCTTGAACCTGCCACCCTTGGTATATGGGACCGGCACCCTACTCCCTGAGCCACAGGCGCCGCCCCCACCAGGATAATTTTTTATAT
The DNA here is from genome assembly GCA_963573935.1 of Arctocebus calabarensis. Classification (NCBI taxonomy): domain Eukaryota; kingdom Metazoa; phylum Chordata; class Mammalia; order Primates; family Lorisidae; genus Arctocebus; species Arctocebus calabarensis. The sequence goes on from CAUYON010186973.1 coordinate 10,837, forward strand.
TTTTAGTAGAGATAGGGTCTCGCTCTTGCTCAGGCCCATCCCCAACTCCTGAGCTCAAAGGATCCATCCTTCTACTATGGCCTCCCAGGTGTAAGCCACCATACCTAGCCTGGTTTTTTGTTTGTTTGTTTGTTTGTTTTAGATACTCTGTCACCTAGGCTAGAATGCAGTGGCCTGATCACAGCTTACTGTAACCTCAAGTTCCTGGACTCAAGTGATTGTCCTGCCTTAGCCTCCCAAGTAGCTAAGACTACAGAAACATGCTACTATGACTGGCTAAATAAAGTACTGTTTTTCTTAAGAAAAGCTTATATTCTTGGGGCCAGGCATGGTGATTCAGGCCTGTAATTCTAGCCCTTTGGGAGGCCAAGGCCAGAGAACACAAGCCTAGGCAACATACTGATACCCTGTTTCTTAATTTTTTTTTTTTTTAATTAACCAGGTGTGGTAGCATGCACCTGAATCCCACCTACTTGGGAGGCTGAGGCAGGAATATTGCTTGAGCTCAGGCCTTGAGGCTGCTGTGAGCTATGATCATGCCACTGCACTCTATCCTGGGTAACAGAATAAGACCCCATCTCTTAAAAAAGAAAAAAGCTAAGTGAAAGTAATTGTTTGTTTGTTTGAGACAGAGCCTCAAGCTGTCACCCTGGATTGAGTGATGTGACATCCCAGCTCACAGCAACCTCCAACTCCTGGGCTCAAGCAAGTCTCCTGCCTCTGCCTCCTAAGTAGCTGGGACTACAGATGCCCACCACAATGCCCAGCCATTTTTTGGTTGCAGCCATCATTGTTTTCCCGCCAAACAAGCCAAGTGAAAGTAATGTTAAATATGTCTTATGTTGTAGAAATATCAAAGTGAATAGAGAAGTTTTCATATTTCCCTGTGGGTGTGAAGTAAGTAAGCAATGTTTCAACTTCACTATTACAGAGTAGATAAGAATTAGTGATACTGGGCAGTGCCTGTGGCTCAAGGAGTAGGGCGCCGGCCTCATATACTGGCCCTGGCCAAAAACTGCAACAACGAAATAGCTGGGCATTGGCTCGGTGCCTGTAGCTCAACGGGCTAAGGTGCCAGCCACGTACATCTGATCTGGCGGGTTCGAATCCAGCCCAGGCCTGCCAAACAACAATGACGGCTGCAACCAAAAATTGGCCGAGCATTGTGGTGGGTGCCTGTAGTCCCAGATACTTGGGAGGCGGAGGCAAGCTACTCGCTTCAACTCAGGAATCGGAGGTTGCTGTGAGCTGTGATGCCACAGCACTCTCTCCAGGGTGACAGCTTGAGGCTCTGTCTCAAAAAAAAAATAGCTGGGCATTGTGACAGGTGCCTATAGTCCCAGCTATTTGGAGGCTAAGGCAAGAGAATCGCTTAAGTCCTAGAATTTGAGGTTGCTGTGAGTTGTGATACCATAGCACTCTACCCAGGGTAACAGCTTGAGACTCTGTCTCAAAAAAAAAAAAAAAAAAGAATTAGTGATACGAGGGTGGCGCCTGTGGCTCAAAGGAGTAGGGTGCCGGCCCCATATACCGAAGGTGGCGGGTTCAAACCCCGCCCGTCCAAAAACTGCAAAAAAATAAACAGAAAAACACACACACACACACAAACAAACAAACAAAAAAAGAATTAGTGATACTAATTAAACCCATAAAATAGTCTAATTTTTAATTACTAAAGACAGAAGTAATTTGTTTCCTTTCATCCAAAATAGAGATGGCTCGGCGCCTGTGGCTCAACGGGCTAAGGTGCCAGCCACGTACATCTGAGCTGACGGGTTTGAATCCAGCCCCAGCTGCCAAACAACAATGACGGCTGCAACCAAAAAATGGCTGGGCATTGTGGCAGGCGCCTGTGGTCCCAGCTACTTGGGAGGCGGAGGCAGGAGACTCGCTTGAGTCCAGGAATTGGAGGTTGCTGTGAGCTGTGATGCTACAGCACTCTATCCAGGGTGAGAGCTTGAGGCTCTGTCTCAAAAAAATATATAGATAGATAGATAATTTTCATTTTTGGTCTACTTTTCTCTCACGAGTATTTAGTA
>CAUYON010186978.1:0-30425 GCA_963573935.1 Arctocebus calabarensis
AGAGCACGGACCACCCGAGCCTCCAGCTACTCGGGAGGCTGAGGCAAGAGAATCGCTTAAGCCCAAGAGCTGGAGGTTGCTGTGAGCAGTGTGACGCCATGGCACTCTACCCAGGGCGATAAAGTGAGACTCTGTCTCTACAAAAAAAAAAAAAAATCATTAACATGGCAAGGAGGAGGGCCTTTCATTACTCAACCCTTGTTTACATATTAAACTTCATCCCCCTCCTCTCCCTCTTAGCATACAGAGGGAAGTGGCCATGTGTCATCCCTGCTCTCTTGTGCCCAGGTCTTATCTTCCATGCTCCTCACCTAATTCCTATTCACTTTCAAACTTCCCTTCAGACAAAAATTCCTTCATACAGCCTTCTCCAAGTCTCCTCCAAACTCACCCAAATTTTCTATTTCCCAATATACTCTACATGGACACCTCATTATAATATTTATCTCATTGTATTCTGACATTGGTTGCCTTTTCCATGTAATACTCTATAAGTTCCTTAAAGAAAAGTTAGGAAGCTCGGAGAAGTTGCTGTCTTTGTTGAATGAAAGAATAAATAATGAATATTTTTAATATCTAAGACTCTAAAATTCCACTTAGTTAAATGTTTCAACAATTCAAAACAATTTTTTTTTTTTTTTTGAGACAGAGCCTCAAGCTGTCAGCCTGGATAAAGTGCTATGGCATCACAGCTCATAGCAATCTCCAAATCTCCAATTCCTGGGCTCAAGCGAGTCTCTTGCCTCTGCCTCCCAAGTAGCTGGGACTACAGGCACCCGCCACAACGCCCGGCCATTTTTTGGTTGCAGCCATCATTGCTGTTTGGCGGGCCTGGGCTGGATTCGAACCGCCAGCTCAGGTGTACGTGGCTGGCACCTTAGCCCGTTGAGCCACAGGCGCTGAGCCAATTCAAAACAATTTTAATCAAGTTTCTTCCATTTCCCTCCTCATGGCCTAACAGCACAAAACCTGAAGGTTTGGTTACATAAACCAGCATGCTCAATGACCGCTAACCAGAGAAAAACTTAAAGACTACAGTTATAACACCCACAATTACTGTATAACATTTGTTCAACATGTTTACCAGCCAGATGAGGAAGCAATCATTCATCTGACAAAAGAGTAAGAAGATACAATTCACTAGAAAGAACTAAAACCACACATTATTCTTAGTAAAGCATCATAAGAATGGAGAAATAAGAATCCTGTGTACTCAATTCTGATATGGTAATTAAGGTCCTAGTACACAGTGGGGGTGGGGGATGGGGAGAGCTGAGAAAGGGAAGGAGGGAGAAGATGGGGGGTCAGGGAGTGGTACAACTTTTGGAGGCGGGACACAAATTTAAGAGGATCCTTATCTAACAGAAGCAATCAATGTAACCTGGTTCTGTGTACCCTCAATGAATCCCCAACAGTAAAAATAATAATAATACCAAAAAAATTAAAAATAAAAAAAAAAGAATTTAATCTTCGTCTAATGAGTTTGGGTGGAGCTTGCTTGGTATTCAAGCAAGTGAAAAGATAATTTTTAAATAAATAATAATAACAAACTATGTAGTTTGCGCCCTCAACTTCCTTTGGCCTAAAGAAATGTTTTCTTAACCTGAACAATGGAAAATTGTACAGTATAGTTAAAACTTTTGAAATATCATCAAAATACAGTAGAACCTCTGTAACAGACTATAACAAACTGGTCAACATAGAGAGGTGGGCAACTCAAGGAACTAGGCCTGCTGTACTCATACGAACATGTGGTGCAAGTATCATCCATAAAAATTAGGTCAATTTAAGGAGGTGGTCAACTATGCAGGTTCTATTGTACATAAAACTAAACTAACTAAGGCTAACTGAATGAAAGCCAATACAAATTTTGGAAACTTTAGAAATCATCAATGAAATTTTATTACTTCCTATGGGACTTGAATAGATTTTTAAAAATTATGCAGCTAGAAGTACTTGAAAGACCCAATTTATAAAAACTATGTACCAATCTATTGTTTGAAAACAGACGGGATCATATATATCACTTAAAATTTGTTGTTTCAAATCATTTAAAGAGAAAAATTGACAAATATCCCTTGTCCTATCAGCTTAGGACATTTAAGGACATTTCTCATGTGGAAATAGTGCGTACTATTTCCACATAAGAAATAGTATCACGTGGAAATAGTATACACAACCTCCATCCAATCTGTTACTAATTGTAAATCATTATTACATAACTATACCATATTTTATTATACATTTCTGGATCTGTAATACTTTTCTAAAAATATTCAGTACTTACAGGTTTCTCATATGCTAAACACGATTTAATATTTCTTTAGGACATGTGACAATTTAAGTACTGTCCACTTGATCAAAGTTTAAATTATTACTCTAGGTTTCTTTTTTGTAATTTAACCAAATATATTATTATATATGAAGAAATATTATGATCAAGTTTTGCTACAGATTGACCAATAACCCCGATATTAGTATTTCCTTACGCTTCTATCAAATAAAGTTTTAATTGTATTTTACTTTTCATTGTGGCTTTGTTTTGTTTTGTTTTGTTTTGTTTTTGAGATGGAGTCTCCTCTGTCTTCCAGGCTAGAGTACAGTGATATTATCACAGCTCACTGGAACCTCCTAGGCTCGAGTTCCTCCCATCTTAGCTTCCAGAGTAGCTGGAACTATAGGCATTTTCTACAGGTAGATCTAATACTTTTTTTTTTTTAAGAGATAGTCTATTTCTATGTTGTTCAGCTAGTCATGAACTCCTAGGCTCAAGCAATCCTCCTGCCTGAGCCTCCTGAATTGCAGGGATTAAAGGCATGAGCCACTGCACCCAGCCTTCCCTCAATTTTTTTTTTTTTTTTTTTTTTTTTGAGACAGAGTCTCACTTTGTTGTCCTGTTGCCCTGTTGCCCTGTGTGAAGTGCCATGGCACTACACTTTGTGTGTTGAGTGCTATAGCATTATAGCTCACAGCAACCTCAAACTCATGGGCTCAAGCAATTCTCTTGCCCCAGCCTCCCCAGTAGCTGGGACTATAGGCGCCTGCCACAACAGCTATTTTTAGAGACAAGGTCTCAGACTGGTGAGCTGAGGCAATCCACCAGCTTCGGCCTCCCAAGTGCTAGAATTATAGGGGTGAGCTACCATGCCCAGCCTCAAATTTTAAACTAGAATAAAACTCCATTTTTTCCCCTCAAGTCTTGAGTTTTTCCCCTTAATTGTCCCATCTTAATGGTGCCATTTTTAGAATTGAAATAGTTAGCAAAATCAAAATTTTGAAGTTATGTTCTCCTTAATTTCCCAAGCCCCTAATAGTAATAGACACTTTAATTCAAATAATAGTTTATAGACAACATCCAGAAAGTATCATGAAGCTATGAATATTATATCTTAGAAGAAATATTTCATAAATCATTTTCATCTGGAGAACGGCCAAATGAGCTACTGATAAGTACCATTGGTCAATTAACAAATGAAAACTATTGTTACATCTCTATGGGTATTTTTATCTCAAACTAATGATTTATTAATCTTATGGTGCAGGCCTCAACTGGAGGCAACAATCAATTAAAATACAGTAAATTTTAGGTTGATAAAAATTAAAATAAACAAGACATTGATAGACATTAGCCAAGTTGGTAACTATCCCACATTAACCAAGTAAGTAAATAATCAAGGCAAAGGTTTTAGCTACCACTAATTTACTAAAGCAAGTCAAAATGTTTTGAAAATTGCATTCTTATCCAAGTGCTTCTATATCCTACCTTTAAATGTAACATTAAAGGCTCTTGATTATTACATTTCAAAATTTAGATGAGTCATAGCTCTTTCTATGCAGGAAATGGATGTGAATCAGAATTGTAAATTCACTTGCTTGTTAGTCAAAAAGTGAACGCAGACAGATATAATCTTCACTGAAACAGTAAACATAATCACAAAATTGTTACTGTGTTTTTAAAATTGTCACTTCCCAACTGTTAACATAGTTCAGTAAGATGTCATCTACCCCTTCTCTTCTTGAACATCTCAATTATAACAGAATACTTCTAATCCCATCTTCTTACTTTATGCTGAGATCTGGAGTCATTAGTGGTACGGTTAGCAGGATTACTCCTTAGGGATGCTATGCTTTAAGGCTTACTAGAAGTGAAAGCAAGCAGAACTGAATGAGGTCCCAAAAGAGCCCAATCTTATGACATGGGATCATAAGCTTTTGTGTAAAATCTAGAACCTGAAATTGAACCATCAACAACAAAAAAAATCCATCTCCATACAATAAAACTGGCACATAAACTGAAAAAGGGGGGGGGCAACTTTAGCTTCTGGTATAAGACCGTGACCACCAAGAAATCCATCAAAAATAACTGGAACGAATAAAGGTAACTAAGCTATAATTCCAACTAACACTTTCAAAAAAAAGTTTAGAATGGATGAATGAATGCATAACTGACAAGATAACTTCATTGATTTCAAAAGCTCCAAATTCAGGAACCAAACAGAGGGATCAGCTGAAATTAAAACCCACGAAGAGTAGGTGTAACACAATTCCATGTTTCCGCATAGCATTTATGGACATTTAAAACATATAGGTGTTTATATATATGCATGTTTATACACACACACACACACACACACACACACACACACACACACACAGCTCTTTCGTCAGGCAATTCCCGCAAGTGAGGACAGAGCCAGAGAACCAAGAGGTCTGAAAACAGGCCCTGCTCACCCATAAGCCTCTGCATTAAAGTGGACAGGACCAGAGTGAGTCACGAGGCCTGAGGAGGAGACCGTCACCCCAGGCCAGGCAGGACATCGCCAGAATCCCCTGCTCTGCCCCTAACTAGGGAACCATTCAAGGGAAAGTGGGGCGACTGCAACCTGCTGCTGCTAAGTATGCAAGGATCGCCCCGAGCAGTTTCCGAGTCAGGATCCCACTGAGTCCACGGTAGGCACCCCGGCCAGCCCTCCCCGGGTACTCCAGAGCTCTCTAACCACAGAAGGCCCGGTCCTCCGGGGGTTCAGCGCCGGACGAGACAGGACCAGGGTAAACAGCAGGTCCTGCCGCCTTCCCGGCTGCCCCTCGCCTGGACGCGGCCCTGCCACCTCATGCTCCACTGGGGATCTCCCAACACAGCCCCAGGCCTTCGTGGCCTCAGCCGCCCTCCGCAAGCAGACCCAGACCGCAGCGCGGGCGCGACCTGGCGGCTCCTGAGCAGGGGGCAGCGGCACGCAGCCCGCCACCAGCCACACAGCACGGCTTACCTCCCCTCTGCCACAAGCTCAGCCCAGTGCCGGCTTCTTGGCATGGCCCGCCCCGCCGCCCCGAAAGCCCGGGGGCGGGAACTACAGGGGACAGCCAATGGGCTGCAGACCGCAAAGGCCTGCCGCGCCTCCTCCCGCCCCCGCTCGCGCGCACGCGCGGCCAAGGCCAAGGCCGCGCACTGCGGCTGGAAGGCGGCGTAGGCGGCAGTACCTGCCCTGCAGCTGCCTGGAGAGGGTGTGGGGAGGGCTGCGTGCGCTGGGCCCGGCTTTGCGCAGCGCTGCAGTGAAGTTAGCCCATGAAAAAGCAAATTAAAGGAACCTGCGTGGAGTTGCCGCTTCAGCGTGCGGGGGTAGTTCTGTTGGCAGCCTGCTCCTGTGCAGCTTTTGGCGATTCAAAGCAGCTTTTTGGTATTTGGGGAGTTTGTTTCTTGGGGCAAAGGGGTGGAAGGGTAAGAGTAGTGATAGCATAAAGGATTAAGAAAATGTAAAGCAGACAGCGGACTTGCCGCGGAGGCGCTCGCCTATTCAGCTTATAGCTACTGCTTGATACCTTTACTTCCCTTGGCCAACGCCGAACACTCAGCTCTCCTTGCTACTCTAGTACCCTTGTCAGATAACCTGGTACAAAAACTACTCTGATTTATTTGTTGGAAGATCGTAAAGGCATTCTAGCGCAGGTGTTTCTGCTGATTTAATCTAGGGAGAACTGGCGCAAGTATTTATTACTAATACTGTTGTTATTTTTAGCTAATATTTACTGAATTTTCTCCTGGTAAGTGGGGGCGGTCTGTGCTGCCACATGGGAAGACTGTAACAAACATCCGGTACAGTGGAACTGTGGCTAAAAGAGGAAGCCAGAACAACGAATATATACAAAACAAAAAGTTAAGACAAATTACTGTAGAGACTCTTGACTTTTCCAGCTGTTTTTAAACAATAGAGCACCTTTAGAAGCATTTAGGCACCTTTTAGGTACCTGAACCGCTAACTAGTTTAATCTCTGCTTTGGGATCTTGGCATTGGTATTTTTCTCAGTTACCAATGTCATTTTAATGTGTTGGCAAGTTCTACCTCTCATTTGTAGGAAGAATTTGATTCCCTATACTCCTGCTCCGAAAAGTTATACCTGTCTTCAGTTTTCCCAGTAATCTATGATGCATTCATTATGTAAGAATGTATGTATATTCGTTTTGAACCTGCTTACCTATTCAATCTCTGTTATACTTTCAGAAAAAGAAGTTTTATAAGGTATATAATTGCCTTTTTGATTTTATGGGCTTTGATGATATTCTTCAGTCTTACAAAGGCAAAAGTACTTCTCTTAGGACCATTATAATTTTTTTCTTCTCCCATATTTCTTGAGGCATGTTAATCAAAATTATTATTAAATACATACTATGTGAATGTCACTGGTTTAAGTAGACCAACTGGTTTAATCCACAAAACAACTCTATGAGGCAGGTACACCTACTTCCCACATTTTCTAGATAAGGAATCTGGGGGAGGGGGGAGCATTTTGACCATGGTCATGTGCCTGGCTAATGTCAAAGCCAAGATTTGAATCCAGGCACCCTGGCTCTCAATAGATAAATGTACTGCCTCTGTTATAAAAGCCTGGTTTTAGGACTACTTAGGGAAATGCCCACTTAAAAAATGATGGTAAGTCTACATTTGACACCATCTTACTCCATTCAGGCTGCTGTAACAAAATACTTTAGACTGGGTAATTTATAAACAATAGAAATTTATTACTCACAGCTCTGCAGGCTGGGAAGTCCAAGCAAGGTGCCAGCAGACTTGGTGTCTGATGAGGGCCCGTTCGCTATAGAAGGTGCCTTCTATGTTTCCTCCCATAGTGGACAGGGCAAATAGAATCCCTCATGCCCCTTTTATGAGACACTAATCCTGTTTATGAGAACAGTGTCCTCAAGACCTAATCACCTCCCAAAGATCTGACCTCTTGCGTTGGATTTGGGGGTGAGAAGCATAAATATTCAAACCATAGCAGACACCTACCCTAGATTCAGATTTGGGGCAGGATGGAAGTTTAAGTCTAGAGCCTAAAACTGACTTGACTGCTACAGATCTGGGAGTAAGCTGGAAGGAGAAGAGCTCACTCCCACTGCTGAGGTACACACTGCTTCCATGCAGAAATTGCAATACAGCAGCAAACTTCTCACCTGTTGATTTATTTAATCTAGTGCTATACCAGGCCCCAAGCTACACATGGGAGGTAACAAGAAAAAAGATATATGCCAGACCCTCAAGAAGCTACCTCCTCCTGGAGACCAATTCAGCACCCACTTATTTTGATAAGACTAGAGAGATAGACTTTTAGAACCATAAAGAATCACAAAAGGTTGCCAGTTTACAATAAAGTTTTCATTAAGTACTGATATTTTAAAAAATAATCATTTTGTTCAATTTTAAGGGCTGTCCTTTGCCTGAGATTATGCCTTGATTTTATGTTTAAAAAATTATGTCTTGGCCAGGCACAGTGATTCACGCCTATAATCCTAGCACTCTGAGAAGCATACACTAGGAAATCGCTTGAGCTCAGGAGTTGGAGACAAGCCTGAGCAAGCGCGACACCCTGTCTCTTAAAAAGAGCTGGGCGTTGTGGTGGGCACCTGTAGACCCCGCTACTTGGGTGGCTGAGGCAAGAAGATCACTTGAGCCCAACAGTTTGAGGTTGTTCGATGACCTTAAGTTCTTACATTGGATCTCAAGATTTTTTGATATTTCACTGACTTAAGTCAGCCCTGTCAATTTACAGAGAGTGAAATTAAAATTCCAGAAGGGCAAAGGTTCTTCCAGGTCATATGGCTAGTAGGTGTTACAAGGAGGACTCAAACCCTGCTTTTCTTTTTTTCTTTCTTTCTTTTTTTTTTTAAGAGACAGAGTCTCACTTTATTGCCCTCGGTAGAGTGCCGTGGAGTCACAGCTCACAGCAACCTCCAACTCCTGGGCCTAGATGATTCTCTTGCCTCAGCCTCCCGAATAGCTGGGACCACAGGCGCCCGCCACAATGCCTGGCTAGAAACCCTACTTTTCTGATGCCTAGTTCAGTCCTCTTTCTACTGCATGCCTACTGGAACACCTACTTTATGTATGGGCTAGAAATTTTTAATAATAATTTTTTTATTTTTTTAAGGCAAACATGAAACAAAGTTTACTGAAGAAGTGAAAGACAGGCTTACAGAGTAAGAAATCTTACAAAGCAGGATATAGTCACCATAGACAACAAACAGGCCTCCATTAGGCAAAGTAGGAAAATAAATTTTAAAAGAAATCAAGGTGAAGGTTGGACAACAAATGTTGTAACAGATTCTAATGGATTGTTTGTCTGCCTGCTTGATTAATCATATTAACTAAATAGCTTTCTTTCTGAGCTGAAAGCAAAGCGTGGAACCTGAATAAATATAACTACAATTCATAGCTAAATTTTGGTGGAGGTAGGACCTACCTAAGAAAGGTCGGTTTGATTGAGTTGAGGGCACCCACATCTGATATGACCCTACACAAGTGGTCCACTAACTTTCAGCCTGGGGAGTATTTCTGAGAAACAGCAGAAAGAAAATGAACCCTCCTGTGGGGAGAGGAGAATCAACTTCATGTAACCTGCACAGGGGGATCTAGACCTAATACCAGAAGACCCTGCTCAAATGGAATTTTCTATTGAAGGATTAAAGCACATTCAAATCTATGTATTATTTTTCTGACATTATATATGCAAATGAATTCTTTGCCTTTTGAATATTCAAGACAAGCCACCCTCTCTAAGAAGTAGGCAGGCAGATAGTATTTGTCTGTTCCATTCCTTGTATTATTTTCTCTGCTTCCACTTAAGCAGTTCTCTATTGTACAAGACCCTTTAGATAAGTACACTTTTTGAAGTCAGTATAGAAGGGCCTATTGACTTTAACAACAACCAGAAAAAGAGAGTAAGAAAAACCGTGTCCACTCCCAAATCATTAACAGACCTGAAAAGAATATGCTAACAAAAAAAAGACACTGTAGTTTGAATCCTATACTGTAAGGAAGGTCATGTCACCCACAGTGTTAGGAGGGACACAAAGCCTTGAACTCAAGCCCAAGCATGCTGAGCTGCCTCAACACGCCCATGCATTCATCATCAGGCACAAGACTGGGAGGAGAAATGCAGTACTGAATTATAGAGCTCCTCTGTCCACACATAACAGAAAGTAATCTTATTAGATTTAATGAGATGTGAATATGTAGTTCCAATGGCTCCCCATTTCTTTCAAAATAAAAGCCAAATCCTTACAAAGACCAACAAGGCCATACGTGATCTTCCCTACACTATGCGCCGCCATCCCCAGTACATACATGCGCACACATACACTTGCACAGCGCCTGTTCCATCTTTGATCTTGTCTTTCACACTCCTCTCCAGCTCACTCCATTTCAGTCACCCTGCCTCCTAGCTGCGGTGAGATCTTGGCACGTCCCCCAGATATCTTCATGACTCTTTCCATAGATCATTCAAGGCTTTGCTGAGATGCTACCTTCTGAATAAGGCCTACTCTGTCAGTCCTGGCACCAGCAGGAAACAGATGGTACAATGAAATTGGGAAAATTGGAAGAGGATTTAATAAGAGACAGTGAACAGAGATATGGTCAGGGATTGATGAAATTAGAAGGGAGACTCAGTAACATTGGTACTCCAAAATCACCCCTAAGGCAAAGGGGGAATGAGAGGAAGTACTTACTAAACATGGGGAAGCTGTGTATGTGGGACTACCAGATGGGAATTAGGACATTTTGTCACATAAGACAGCCAGTTCACAGTAATACAACAGGGAGATCCAGTGAATTAATACCTTGGCATTCCTCATTCTTCTCTTTCCCGATCTGAAGCTGTGATGCCTATGATGCAATTCACATCATAGATCATAGATCATCATAGATCAGCCTCCTGGGGTACAGTGAAGTGGCAAAAAGAAGATATATAGCATGTGTATCTTCAACAGCTCTTGCAGTGTAACAAACCACTACAGATTTAGTGGCTTAAAATCACAAGCATGTATTCATTCAAAGGATCCTGTGGCCTGGGAAGTTATTAACTTGGCTGCCTTTGCTCTCTCCTCAGTTCATTTATGTATCTGTCATCAGCTTGAAGTTTGGCTCGTCTAGAAAGACCTCATCCACATGCTTGTTGGTTTGCTCCATGAGAGCTAGCATGGTAGGGATGATGTGCATCTTTAATAACTGCACCCACTCAGTAACAAGACAAAATCAGATCATTACTAATATCAAGATACAGACTCCCATGTCAAAATAATCCCACTTTTTGACTCAGCAACGTTCCCAGCCCCAGAGGAACAAAAGATGAATTACAAGTCACATTTGAGCACCTCTTGTAATTGCAGAAGTCAAACGTGACTTGAGTATTACAATTTCAATTACCTGTGTATGCATTTTTTTTGGCACCCTCTGTGTGTGTGTGAGCACATACACATTCTTTATCCATTTATCCTCCACCAGGTTGCTTCCATATCTTGGTTATTGTGAATAATGCTGCAGTGATCATAAGAGTACAGATACCTTTTGGAGATACTGATTTTATTTCTTCTGGATGTGTACCCAGAAGTGGAATTGCTAAATCAAAAGGTAGTTCTATTTTTTTTTTAATGCTTTTTAAATTAATGCTTTTTAATGCTTTTTTTTTAATGCTTTTTAATTTAATGCTTTTTAATGCTTTTTTTTTTTTTTCTGAGACAGACTCTCACTCCATTGCCAGGCTAGAGTGCCTTGGCATCAGCCTCACTCACAGTACCCTCAAACTCCTGGGTTCAAGCAATCCTCCTGCCTCAGCCTCCTGAGTAACTGGTACTATAAACACCTGCTGCAACACTCACCTAATTTTCTCATTTTTCTACTTTTAGTAGAGACAAGGGGGTCTCAGATTTGCTCAGGCTGGTCTTGAACTCCTGAGCTCAAATGAGTCTCCCATCTCAGCTTCCCAGAGCACTAGGATTATAGGCATGAGGTTGCATCCTGGGCCCGGGTAGTTCTATCTTTATCTTTTGGGAAGCTTCTATACTATTTCTATGAAGATTCCACTAACTTACATTCCTACCAACAGTATACAAACATCCTTTCTCCTCACATTGATAACACTTGTACCTTTTCTAACTAGTCTCAAGTTATATCTCATTGTGGTTTTGAATTTCCCTGATTCATGATGTTAAGCATTTTTTTTATATACCTGTTGCCAATTACATGTCCTCTTTGGAGAAACAACTATTCAGATCCTTAGCTCATTTTTAATTCAGCTCATTTGGTTTTTTGCTATTAAGTTATTTGAGTTCCTTATATATTTTGAATAATAACCTTTTGTCAAATATATGGTCTATAGATATTTTCTGCTATCTATACAACTTGCCTTTTCATTCTGTTTGTTTCCTTTGGTATACAGAAGCTTTTTGGTTTGATCCCACCTGTCTATTTTTACTTTTGTTGTCTGTGCTTTTGGGGTCATATTCAAAAAGTTCATTGCCACTCCAAACCAATATCAAGACGTTTTTCCTCTATGATTTTTCTAGTAATTTTTATAATTTCAAGTCTTATGTTTGAATTGTTAATCCATTTTTAGTTGATTTTTGTACATGGGGTGAAATAAAGGTCTAAGTTTTATTCTTTTGCATGTGGATAATTCAGTTCTCTCAACACCATGTATTGAAGAGACTATACTTTCTGCATCATGGGTTCTTGTGGACTATGGATGTGTGGATTTATTTCTGAGTTCTCTGTTCTTTCCTATTTTTCTATCTGTTTTTATGCCAGTACCATACTGTTTTGGTTACTATAGCATTTTAATATATTTTGAAATCAAGAAGTTTGATGCCTCCAGCTTTATCCTTCCTTCTCAAGACTGGTTTCATTACTGGGGGTCTTTTGTGGTTCCATATAAATTTTTTGATTACTTTTTCCATTTCTGTAGAGAATGTCTTTGGAATTTTTTTTCTCTTTTAAAGTGACAGGCTCTTGTTATGTTAACTAAAGGGAGTGCACTAGCTATTCACAGGTGCAATACATGTAGCACTCATGCACCCTCAAACTCCTCTGCTCAAGCAGTCCTCCCAAGTAGTTGAGACTAAAAGCATCACTGGGACTTTGTTAGAGATTTCATTGAGTCTGTAGATCACTTTGGGTATTAATGGCTATTTTAACAATATTAATTTTTTCAGTCCATAAACTCAGCATATCTTTCTTTTTATCCATACCTTCTTTAATACATGGATTTTCATGTATGGAAATTTATTTTCCACTTTCATTGACATCTGAAAAGTACTGTTGGAACTATAGTTTGAGCTTGAAAAATATATCTTCTGCAGGTTTTTGTGGGCATGGAGATCTTGCTTTTAAAAAACTTTAACAGCATAGGAAGCGTGTTGAACAACCTGACATTACTTGTGATTAGAACAGTATTAGTTGTTGTTAAAATGACTTTATCACAGTGTAAGTTTTGCATATAAATACAATTTTCCTTATAATTTGAAACTGAAAAACATGATCAGTCTGCAGCAAAAGCTAATTGTCAAAGCCCTTTGTGCTTAGTAATAGTGATTGCGGGAGATTCTCCTCATTCTCAAAAATTTTAGGCTCAGGCCTGACTTCAAAAATTACAATAAAGCAGTGCTAAGCCATCCAACGGTTGTGTGATAAGGCAAATCTAGATATTCAGCTTATGTTTTTCATAAAAGTTTATAAAAGTGATGACCATTAAATCTACCAGAATAAGGCTTGGTGTGGTGGCTCATGCCTATACTCCTAACACTGTGGGAGGCCAAGGCAGGAGGATTGTTTGAGGTCAGAAGTTGGAGACCAGCTCAACCAAGAGCAAGACCCTGTCTCTAGTAAAAGTGGAAAATATTAGCCAGATGTACTGGCACATGCCTATAGTCCTACCTAGTCAGGAATCTGAGGCAAGTGGATTGCCTGAGCCTAGGAGTTTGAGATTGTATTGAGCTCTGATAATGCCGCTGCACTCCAGCCAGGGTAACAGAGCAAGACCCTGTCTCAAAAAAAAAAAAAAAAAATAGGTCTACCAGAATAAATGCAGTTTACCATTGAAACTGCTGGTTCAGAAACGCATAATAAATTCAAACACTTTCTGTACCTTACCTACTAATGAACAGCACAATGAGTGACCATAACCTTTAAATACCTTATATTTTCACAAGCTTTCTAAATTGGTTCAGCTAAACCTTCTCTTCTCCATACATATTTTTATCACCATCAGTTACAATGCATCTTAGTAGATTCCACCTCAGATTTTATTGAATTAATATTTTCTCAACTTCTTTGAACATGTATTTGCTCATAATAGATGTGCATACACCCACAATTCATAGAGGCTGATTCCTTAGTCATTTTAAATTCATTGCCTCTCGGCCTTTTGGCTAAGATCAAGTGCATTTTAAACTCAGCATGGACTTCCCAAATAAACAATGACTGAGCAGTATAGATAATATCTGTCAACTCATCAAAAGCCAAGGAAAACCACTTGATGTTATTTACCTTGTTTTATAATTGTATTGATATTGTTTTCAGTATCCTCAACTCTTCAAGACACAATTCTTACTGAAAGGTTAATGATCTGAAATAAGTTTATTTTCTCTAGAAACGCTTTCTCAGCTGCTTCAATCAAGCATGATATAATTAACTCACTGGCAGTAAATAGCTTTCCTTTCTTGGTTAACAATGGAGCCCCTCAGAAACTTACTTTGGCTTTGGTTCTTTAATGTTTTATTTTTGTAAAGAAATTCTACGGTGATGGCACATTCCTCATAAACGTTTATA
The DNA here is from genome assembly GCA_963573935.1 of Arctocebus calabarensis. NCBI lineage: Eukaryota > Metazoa > Chordata > Mammalia > Primates > Lorisidae > Arctocebus > Arctocebus calabarensis. The sequence goes on from CAUYON010186978.1 coordinate 14,097, forward strand.
TTTTTCTGACCACTGTTTTCCTGTGAGTTGGAAATATTATGATGAATCTAGGATTGAGAATATATATTATTATATAATCGTTTAGCACAGGTAATGTATCACTGCACACTAACCTCATACTTTGCCATCTTATTTGTTAACAAAATCATCCACACTCCATTGTGCCTTAAAAGCTTGACATAAAAAAAATGACTTTTCTCTTCTTTTCCTGTTTTGGCATGATGGCTCTGACTGGTATGTCTTGTTAATGTAAAAGCCATTCTTAGGGCCAGATGTGGTGGTTTGTGCTTGTAATCCTCATACTTTGGGAGGCTAAGGTGCAAACATTGCTTGAGGTCAGGAGTTCAAAGCCAGCCTGAGCAAAAGTGAGAGTCTGTCTCTACAAACACAGAAAAAAATTAGCTGAGCTTGGTAGTGTGCACCTGTAGTCCCCGCTACTTGGAAGGCTGAAGCAGGGGATTATTTGAGCCCAGGAGTTTGAGGTTGCAGTGAGCTGTGATGATGACAGTAAACTCTAGTTGGGGTAACAGAGTAAGACCCTGTCTTTAAATAAAATTTTTTTCTAGATTAAAAGCATTATAAAATCAAGTAGTGGTCCAAATTTGGCCCATGGATTATAGTTTGCCCACTTCTAACCTAAGCCTAGCATGGCTTTCTTACTCCTCTTTGCCAGATACTTTCTCAGACTCCCTTATAGCAAGGTGTGGCCATATGGTTTAATGCTTGCCTATGGGACTTACAAAACTAGAAGATTTCTAGAAAAAATTTATCTTACCAGAAAAAGAGAACCTTATGAGGAAAAATAAATTCCCTTTTTTCCGGCTTTTGCAATTTTAGAGAATATGTATAAGAGAAACAATTGGTTCTCTTGCTGCTTCTGTAGGTATGGTTCTTTCCCCCCACATTACCCCATCCTGCCTCAGATTCTGTTCATTTACATTAAAGAACAATTCACAAAATTTCTGTTACTTAAAAGAGGAATATATGAAGAACTTTTAAAACTCAGTAACAAGGCTCGGCGTCCATAGCACAGTGATTAGGGCCCCAGCCACATATTCCAGGGCTCCTGCTAAACAATGACGACTACAACAAAAAAATAACTAAGTGTTGTGGCAGTGCCTGTAGTCCCAGCTGCTTGGGAGGCTGAGGCAAGAGAATCGCTTAAACCCAAGAATTTGAGGTTGCTGTGAGCTATGATGCCATAGCACTTTACCAAAGGCAACATAGTGAGACTCTGTCTCAAAAAAAGAACCCTCAATAACAAAAATATAAATGATCCACTTAAAGGATTTGTATTAATGATAATGAAAGAAGAATTTAAATAGTTCTTCAAAATAGATATACAAATAGCTAGTAAACAACTAAAAATATGCTCAAATTCATACCTATTAGGAAAATACAAATCAAAATCACAATCAGATAACATTTCACACCTGCTAGGATGGCCGTAATAAAAAAGACAGGTAATAATAAATGGTGAGGATACAGAGAAATTAGAACCCTCATGCATTGTTGATAGGAATGTAAAATGGTACACTGTTGTGGGAAAACAGTTTGACAATTCCTCAAAATGTTAAGTCTAGAGTTACCTTAAGAGTTACCTAATAATTCTACTTTATGTATCTACCCAAGAGAAATTAAGACATAAGTCTTTAGGGAAACAATACAGAATTGTGTTGCTCGTTACTGGAAGAACAGAGAGAAGAAGGGTGCTAATATCTGCAAGTGTGTCCCTCCAAAATTTGTACATTGAAATCTAATTCCCCAGTGTTGTGGTATTAAGAGGTGAGCCTGTAGGAGGTGATTAGGTCATGACAGCCGAACCCTCCTTCACAAAAAGGCCGAAGAGAGTGTTTTCCCTTCTGCCATGTGACGATATGTAGAAATCACCATCTATGAGGTGTGGCTCCTCACCTAACATCACCTCTGCTCACACCTTGATCTTGTACTTCTAAGCTGTGAGCAGTACATTTCTATTGTTTATAAATTACCAAGTCTGTGTATTTTTTTCTAATGGAAGTCTGAACAGACTAAGACAGGGAATGACTACTCTTAGGCACAAGTTTTCTCTTTAGAATAGTAACCGTATTCAAAGGTAAATTATAGCAATGGTTGCACATCTCAGGGAATATACTAAAAATTATTGAATTGCACACTTTTTTTTTTATTTTTTTAGATATTGCACCTGCCACAACACCTGGCTAGTTTTTTTCTATTTTTAGTAAAGAAGGGGTTTCACTCTTGCTCAGGCTGGTCTCACACTCCTGAACTCAAGCCATCCACCTGCCTCAGCCTTCCAGAGTGCCAGGATTTCAGGTGTGAGCCCAGACTATTTGCTTATTTTTCTAATGATTTATCATAAAATTACAATTTCTTTATTTCATTTCCACTTAATTTAAATGTGTTTCACAAAGAACTATTTATCTTTACTGATAAAGATGCTTCATAGTCAAACCAGCTCCCATAGTTTTGAAAATATTACTTTCAATAGAAAACTTTGTAAAAATTACACTATCACCTCTTACTCCCCCTCCTATAAGGTATGCCAATTATAATTCAGCCTTCTCTCATCAACTTATTGTAATGCACTTAAATTGTAGTTGAATTGATAGAGGCACTGGTTGCAGAAATAAAACTGAATGGTAGATATGCCAGCAGGACCTTTGAAGAAATCTTCTGTAAAAATAGTTAGTGGTGGGGTTACATGTTCATTTTTCTTGGTTGTCTTCACATAAAAGTAGAATATGATTTTCTATCCCATGTACATACTATGGAGCTATGTTACCTTCATTAGCTATAGGTATGTGGGTAAACAATTTACCCATGAAAGAAAAGATGTATAGTGCTTGCTGATTTCTGTGTTGTAAATACTCCTTCCATTGCCAACTTCAGACCATTAACATGTCATCACTGAATATGAAGTTAGGAAGAGATGTACACAGTCAGCTCTCAGGAGCCTATACACGTGCAACACTATATCGTGACAACAATGATTGATGTGTCTGTCAGGTTACTTTTGAGGAGATAGGAGAATAATGTGGGCACATGGCATCTTCAAGGGTGAAGATTTTTGGAGAGCAATATGGGAATTTTTCCCCCCTTTTTTAACCTGTAGGAACCCTAATTATTTTCCCTAGCATCTATTTGATACTAACCCAACATTTTCTTTCTTCTGTCTGCTTTCTTCCTTTTTCATTCTTTCTTTTAAAAAATCTCTCCTTTTATTACATGTTACTGCACTTACCTATTTTTTTTTTTTTTTTTGAGACAGAATCTCACTTCATCACCCTGGGTAGAGTGCCATGGTGTCATAGCTCACAGCAACCTCAAACTCTTGGGCTCAAGTAATCCTCTTGTCTCAGCCTCCTGAGTAGCTGGGACTACAGGCACCTGCCACAATGCCTGGCTAGTTTTCTATTTTTAGTTGTGATGGGGGTCTTGCTCTTGCTCAGGCTAGTCTTGAACTCCTGAGCTCAAATGATTGATTCTCCACAGCCTCCCAGAGTGCTAGGATTACAGGTGTGAGCTGCCATGCCCTGCTAGCAACCTCAATCTTTTGGGCTTGGGCCATCCTTTTGCCTCAGCCTCCCCAGTAGCTGGGATTACAAAGGCCTGATGGGATGCCTGCTAGTTCTACTTTTAGAAGAGACAAGGTCTAGCTATTGCTCGGGCTGGTCTCTAACTCCTGACTTCAAGTGATCCACCTACCTTACCCTCCCAGAGTGCTAAGATCAAAGGCATAAGCCACCGTGCCAGGCCTGCTTACCTATTTTTGAAAGACGGTGATGCCTCCCTTTGCAAGGATGGCCAATAGGTGGAAAATGGAAAATCACCATACACAAACAGAGGTTCTGTTTCCAGCTGTGCACATGAGAGTGTGTGTGCTCAGGGAATGCTGTGTTCCACTCAAGAAAGCTTGTTCTGGGCTGCAGCCATTATTAAAATGGGACTTTCAGAAGACTGGTACAAGATAACAGGGTCTTCTATACAACAAGAGAAATGAAGATTCGTTTTCACTAATATTAAGATATTTTTTATTCTTCAGACCTTATAACGCCTTATTTTAAGGCTTCTCCTTCTTGAAATTCATCACCAAGCATTCAGGTGTTTAGATTTTTAAATCTATGTTATTTTATTTGTACTGCACATTTCAATATAAGACTATAGAGTTCTGATTAGCCTGGCCTTATTTTAAGATTTTAGGCATCCCTAATACAACATGCGATTGTACGCTGTACTCATGATAAAGTAATTTCATTGACCTATGACAGAAGTTCAGAAATGTAATAAAAATAAGACTAAAAAATATCTGTTCTATATAATATTCTTGTTCAGTTAGTATCTAATAGCTGGGATTTTAAAGTCTTTAATAACAATTGTTATTATTATTTTATGGTATGAAGTTAATAGTTATTTAGAGGTACAACTCTACCTCCATTCTCCAGACCCAAAAGGACTTTTGACTGGCTGAGTCAAGCTGGAAGTCAAAAGGCAAAAAAACCCTTTGATGCAGTCAAAACAGTCAGCCCAGAGCTAACAGTGAACCGAGAGAAGAAAGGAGAATAAATACCCCACGCAGACTGGGAACAGACTGACAATAAAGTTTGTCTAGAGGGGTAACCACTCCTTATGCTATACACTTTATTTTAGTCCAGAACACTATTACCGAGCTTTGCAGCTTCTTTCCTATTAAGTCAATTTTTTTTTTTTAAGGTTTGCCCAGACAAGTCAGGATTCAACCTCCTGACAAGGCTAATACAAGGCGAGGGCCAGCTCATATGTGGAAGGTGACCTCCTCAGAGACAGCCATTTAACTGGCTCCTGACAGCTTCAATTACAACTAATGGATCTATTCAGCGGCCATCATGCCCTGTCATCACACCATTTAGGATCTGTACAACCTTTAGAGCCTATCCTAATTTCTCTACTTTTCTTCCCCCCTGTAATTTTTTGATATAAATGTTGCTCTATATCAGAACACAAAAAGTAGAAATATGTATGTATGAAAACAATAGTTAGCTGTTAGTTACTGCCCATCATGAGGAGTATTTTACTGCATAGAGTAATAATGCTAGCAAATAAAGCAACTTTGCTTATATCAATAAACATTTACAAAACGTTTCTACTTAATTCACATTTCATCTGAATAGGTTAAGAGCATGTCCTTCTCTTTTTCTATCTAGTTGTTAAAATGAAGTCATTAAAGATCAGATAATTCTGGGCTTATTTTTCCCTTATGATTAAATGTATTCAGTAATAAACTCTCAACTAGGGGAAAACAATGGGAATTTTGTGGTTAAAATTTAACATTTCCTTCTAAAAAATACTAAAATGAGATGCAAACAAAACCAGATTTCTTCTCTACTATATTAAACACAGAAATGTACTTATTTCAAATTATATTTTACTCAGAAATTATTAGGGATACTTAGCTCTTTCAGAAAGAGTAAGAGGAGAAAAAGGTACACTTTCTCTTCCCTGTCTCCACACAATTAAACCTTTTCTAGTGACATCTATAAGTAACTGAAAATAATTAATGATTCAGCCTAAGCTGTTATCTACATCAGAATGATCTCTTTGATAAATGCATTGAAGAAAGAATTCTTTCATTATTAGGAAGGTTTTTATTTATTTTATTTTTAATATCTGGCCTTATTTAGGTTTGCTTTTTTTTGTTTATTTTGGAGGACTTTTAAAAATATTTCTTCATTCTTTGGCAGTCTAAGGTTTTCCGCACATAATCTCACCAGAGCCTGGCTGTGAAGCGATGCTCCTTCTCACAATTGTGTCCATAAGGTCTTCAGCTGTCAGTTGCAAGGCACCTAAAGATACTTGGAATTTCTGCAGCGGTCTCCTTGGTGATCTCTTTCTGTCCTCTCAGGGGTGTTCCTGGACCTCAGGTTAATATTGTAGAATTGGCATGAAAGACTCCATTGTTGGCAATGTGGCCAAGAGTAGGATTAATTTTGGATAGTAAGATAAGACACTTATTAGGTAATTTTTCTTTTACAGATAAAAATTCTCAATTATAAAATTATATGGCAAAAAGTTAGCCTCTTCCTTCTGGTTAATAAATTTGTAGACTTTCCTTTAGCCTTAAGAGCCTGACAGTGAAAATAACATTAGATAATTTTAATCTCAAATGGACGAGTGGATGATTTTTAGCTTTTTCTGATGTATACAGCCTTAGATTACTTATCAGAATATTTTGAGTAGTATGAAAATCTCATTTTTAATCCAGACGACAGTATAGACATGGCATAACACATGCATTTCACATTCAAATATTTTCAGTAACTACATAAGGTAGACAAAAAAGAGAAACCAGCAGGAGGTTCTTAAATTGATCTAAACTTAATTATTAGTAGCTTCAGAGAACAATGTAACAAATAGTTACCATATTTCCCAAAATAGAAAGTGACCTTAAATTTAAATCAATCTTTTGTTTTCCTAATGAGAAGATAGAAAAATAGTTTTTGGTTCTCATTTTATTGCCACCTGAGATATATAATATTTTAGGAACAATGAAGAAAAAGTCACAAACAATAAGTCAACCAACTTATTAATTATATATATAAATATATATATAGTGCCTTGTTATGTAATATTGTTGCAGAATATTTCCGCACTCATATGCATTTTCTAGTCATATACGTTGAACCACTTTATTAAAACTCTTTAACAGTTTAAATTATCAATTATAAAATTATGTGGCATAAACTCAGCCTCTTCCTTCTGGGTTGATAAATCTATAGACTTTCCTTTCGCTCTTCACAGTCATCTCCAACATCAGTATTTTTGTCACTACTAAAAGCACATTTAAATTATCAATATCATTTTCTAGAACATACCATCTTCACTTTCATTTAAATTGCCAAAGGCCACACACGCTGTCTCATGCACTAATTCTACTATGAGGCAGGAGGATGGCTTGAGCCAGAAGTTCAAGACCACTTGGGCTATAGACTGAGAGACCTTGTCTCTACAAAAATAGAAAAGAAAAAGTTACCCAGATGTGGTGGTACATACCTGCAGTCCCAGCTTGTATTTTTTTCCTCATACTTTGTCGAGTATAGTGTGAAAAAAGCACAGTATGTCTTTTCTATCAGGATATTCAAGTTCATCTATCAACTATGGAAATTTGTCTTGAATTATTTCTTTGATAATTCTTTCCTGTTATTTTCTCTCTTCTCTTTCTCTGTAGTTCCTATTAGTCACTCCTATTGTTGAACTTTTAACTCACTTAGAAAAATATTATGTAAGGTCTTTTTTGGGTGATTTGAAAGTGTGAAAATTAGAGAAAGGTGGTGGTTGCACAACATTGCAAATGCACTGAAAATACTGCTGAATTGTATACGTTAAAATGGTTAAGTATATGTAAATATATTTATGTAAATTTCACCCCCATTTAAAAATTAGTTTCTCTTTTATTTTCTGTCTTTATTTGTTCTATTTTCTGTGTTAACATATAGACTTTTCCCCTGCTTTTATATTTTCACTTTTTTAAAGTCTTTTCTGTTTTTTAAATTATTTTTCTAACACAATATTAGCATTTTATGAATATAATACTTTATCTTTCTGAAAGTTTTTGTCCATAATTATTTTTTATTTTATCATCCTCCCTAAATTGTCTCTTTTGCAGTTTTTTTTTCTGCTTTGTTTCTGTTTTTTACAAAGCAAAAATTCCTCTAATTCCTGAATAATTCTGAAATTGGTTTGGTTTTTGTTTTTGAACTGTTTTTTTTCATTGTTGTTCCCCCCACTTATGTGTCAGTTTTTCAGTAAAATCAGATACCACTCTTCTACTTTTTAACTTTCAAAATGTTATTTGAATCTTTTATCTCTTGTCTTCCCCTCTCCTTTTCTTTGCCCTAATGGCCTTATGGAATTTTCCTTATGGAAAATTTCTTTTTTAAGAACATCTTACCCAAAAAAGTCTGTTTTAAATAATAAATAAAGCTTTCTATGTTGAGTTCCTACCCTCCCACACTAGGAATAATGACTATGTAAATCTGGTTAAGTTTCGTGTTCTGCTTTTTTTTCAAAGCTGATTCCTTACTTGACTTTTTTTAACATCCAAAACTAGAACTGACGGAGGTCACGTCAAGCTAGTGAGTCTTCAAAAAGCATACTTTAAAATTCAAGTAGCCTGATTGAGAAATTATTGGCACAATACAAGAAACTTTACAGACACTTAAATATAGGGCAATTCCTTTTAACTCAAAAGAAAATTTGGGGGAAAGAGTTTGATCTTATTGGGGGTATGTATGATATTTTAAATGATATATTTTAAAATAATACATTTCAATTATATTCTGGATAACAAGAGATTAAGTTTTGGGAAAAGAAAACATATGAAAAGTTTTTCTTTCCTTCAAGAGATAATTTTTTTATTTTTGCCTCCTCTTTAATCTGTGCTTTCACATTTTCCACCAATATACTTACTCATTTTCTTTCTTTTACTCTCATAGTTCTGGAATCAAATAATTGTATACACATACCAAAGGCATGTAGATATTTATTTGATCTTCTGACACTCAGAGATCACAATTCTGAGAAAGTGACTAGGCTGAAACCATGTTGTATTGTCTAATGAGATAAAGAGAAGAATTAGTTGTTTCTGTATTGACAAAAGATAAAGGTGTTGGGCTTTACTGACTTGGGCCAGTGTAAGTGCAATATTAACCACAACCCACCGCCCTACAAGAATGTAGAAGTAGAGGTGCTTATATTTTTCACTATGATCACAATCATACTGTTTTATGACTTGGAGAACTGTGCAATTGTTCAGAATCTGACGACCTCCCAGAAATCATTTGGAGTCTTTAAAAAACTCCAAATAAGGTTTCTGTTTAATTGGGTTTTTGCCAGTCTCTAAGCTTAGTTCTAGCTCTGTTAACCTTTACCAATCTGTCTACTTGATCTAGCAGAATACCCCATACTGTGGCACTCTTCCCTGTTTTTTCACTTTCTGTTTTAAATTCAGTCAACTAACATTGCTTCCAGTTTATTCTTCATGAAGAAGACTATCTGTTTTATCATTTGTCTGGGTAATTTGTGCACAGGCTTATTTGGCTCATGGTCCTACATATGATACAGGAAGCGTGGCCCTAGCATCTACTTCTGATGAAGGTGCCAGGAACCTCCATTCATGACAGAAGGCGGTGGGGGAACAGCCGTGTCACAGGATGAGAGAAGGAGCAAGAAAGAGAGAGAAGTGGGGGTGCTATGCTCTTTTAAACAACCAGCTCTTGTGTGAACGGATTGAGAAGAACTCATTAATTATCTTGGGAAGAGCACCAAGCCATTCATAAAAGATCCACCCCCTTGACCCAAACACTTTCCACCAGGCCCCACCTTCAACATTGGTATCAAATTTCAGCATGAGATTTGGAGGAGACAAATTTCCAAGGTATAATATCATTTCTCTGCTAAAAACAAAACAAAATTTAAAAAAAGCCACAGTGTTTTCCATTATGCATAAAACTGTATAAAAACTTCTCACTCTGGCATTTTTAAAAAATAGTTTTATTGAGACTAATTTAACATATAATCAACTTGATATATTTAAGGTATCCAATTTAACAAGCTTTGACTTAAATACATACTCTTGAAATCATCACTACAGTTAAGGTACTACCCCAGTACTTGAAGCTCTGTGCTAGTTACCATAGTTTCTTTGTTATAGGATTTCTCTCTCCTGCCTGCTTATTTGCCTTTTTCTTCTTTCATATATTATAAACCTTCAGAAAGACAGAGAAAGTCCTACTTGTCTTTGGAGCTCTCAAAGTGCATAGTGAATCATATGTACTGAAAAATAAATAGCTGTTTGTATTAATTAAACCCCGATCTTCTAAACCTTTCAATAGAATGAGTCCTAATTGAACTATTACCTTTATCTCCTTTAATAAAGTAGATATTCTATAGTTTAACTAGATGTCGGCTCATTTAGTCAATATCATAGCACACAGATATAAATTTCATACTATAAATTTTTTTTGTTTATATATAGGCTTAGAAATAGAGAACTTTTAGGAAGGAAAACATGTAATATTCAAATTACATTTTTGGCAGCATCGAGGGATAAAACAGACTTGATACCATTATTTCACTAATAGTAGTAAAAACAACAATGCTGACATTTTTACCATGCTATTTGGAAAGTTCTTTAAAATTTATGGTCTCAGTTGCTCTCATTAAGAAAAAAATAACAACACAAAATTGAAAATAGGTATGAAAACTTTCTTAAAAGATGATGTCCACTTATGATTTACTTTATGACATTAAGATTTGGAAGGTACATAATCCTGTTGATTTCTCCTAGTATGACGACTCTGAAGGGAATACCATTCAAAGTATATTTTATAAGGATACTAAAGATTTTTTTTTTTTAGCAGAAAACATGTTTTAGGAAAATGGACAAAACATAGGCTTGAAAGGAAAATCTTTTCAGAAAATGCTGTGATGCCTCAAATAGCTGCAGGTTTGAGATTACACTTTGCTCTCTTCCAACCACAACTTTAAAAGCATTCTGATAATATTCAGGTTCCAACTAGAGTGAGTTCTTGGAAAACAGGATCTGTGTCTTCAAATAGTTTTTGATACACAGCATTTCATAAAATGTTTATTAAATGATTAAAAATAGATGCTAGATGGGAGATTATAAATTAGGGGTAATTTCAGTGTATGTGCATGGGTGTGCTAAATAATGTAGACCACTGATAGAATATTTCATTAAGAAAAAGAATGTCTTCTAATTTACTTTCTTTTGTAAATATAGCTATTGTTCCTTACTGGATATTGTCCGAAATTAAAAAAACCCTTTGGTTATACGGTTATTTTGTTTCCTGAGAATAAGATACATTGTAAGTGCTGCTGTTAGAATTGTTACTTTAAAAGACTATGTTGAAATGTCTTAGACCATTGCCTACAAAGAATTTTCTATGATACTATTTATCCTTTAATGTAAATGTTTTGACTTTGCTATTAAGTATATCATGCTTTCGAAAATAAATCTTTAGAATGTTACCAAATACTCATGTTTCTGGTTTCTTCATAAGTGGGCCCTGAGCCAAAGTTCAGGTTGCAAGATGTTTACAAGGCATAAATGTCTGTCAAAGGTTGGGGTGAACAAGTAGAATTGAGCAGAGGAAAAAGTGGAACCCAGATGCAGGCTGGGAGCTCAGGAGCTAACACTGTCTTTCAGAGTTGTTCCAGGAACAACTAAACTAACAGGCTTTATGCCCTAGCGTCACTCTGTCACCCTACATGCCAGGTGCTTGGAGCGGGTGTGACCTTGAACCAGATGGCTCTTTATACCTGAGGCAGACCATGAAGGAGCTAACAGGTGGAGGCTCTGTGCTGATTGCATTCTCAGCTGGGCAGAGCATCATGCCTGGAAGGGGGGTCTGGATTGTGTATCTCCATGTCCATTACAATGTAGTTTGGAGAGTGTAGTTAGTTTCATATTTGCATATATAATCTCCATGTAATATTTGGCAGCATACTCATTTGTTTGAAAAATAAAAATGATATAAAAAGTTTGCAATGAAAACTCGCATCCCATGCATTACTTGTAATACTATTTTCAGTGGCTCTTTATGCAAATAAGGCAAATATCATACATGTAGTATATTCATACTTCCCCATTTTCATACACAAAAAGTACACACTGTATCACTGTTTTATGCCTTTTTATTTTCACCTAATAATACATCTTGGTGATCTTTCCATACTAATATATAAAGAATTTCCTCATTCTTTTATAGCAGTTTGGTATTTTACTATAAGGTAGTATTTTTGAGGATCGTTTGTGAGGTTTCCACACTTTACTATAATCACACTATTTTACCTGCACTTTTTGTACCTGTCTCGGTACATCCACAGGATAAAGTGACAGAAGTGGGGGGTTTCTGAGTCAAAGTGTAAATGCACTTGTAATCTGGTCAGTGTTGGAAAATTATCCTCCATCAGTACTCAGGTACTTAATATATCCTAAGTATGCTTAAAGGTAAGAAAAGTAGACACTATGACTTATTTTCTAAATATTAACCTCTTCTGCCTAGTGCAGGAAAATTAAAATTATAGGGATAGAGAGGTTGAGAAAAAGAATGCTATTTAACAGTTCCCTCTGGAATTTACTTGGTCCATCAAGTGGATAACTACCTCCCAATCATTGAGACTCCCTTACCCTAACACCCCCCTTCCCCCTTCCTCAAAACGGATTCAGGTTTTCCTGTCACAACCTACTGAAAAACCCAATCTTGAGACAATCTTATCATGCACAGACTTGTCTACTCTTCCTCCTACTGAGCTCCACACATTGGGGACCATCACACATCTTCCTGTGCTGCTGACATAACAATGTCAATATTTCCTACACTGTTGAGCCTTTCACGTGGCCTTTCAGTCCTATTCCTGGTCTTTGGTTGCTTCCTATCCCATTCTCCTCTATAATATGTTTGTCAGATAACTTTGCCTTCCTAAAGAAGACCACGAACATCAAGATGACCTCTGTTAACTTGAGTGGAAGTGAACTTTGCTGGAGCTCTCAGCTTCCTCCTACTTTCCACATCCAGCGAATGCTTTTCTGAGTCTGTTACTTGATGTCTCTCCAGCATCGACACTGCTGAACACTCTCTCTCACCTTGATCTTCCTTCTGTTATTCTAACCAAACTGTTGCTGTCTCTTGGTATCTTCTTTTTCTGTTAATCTACATACTAGTGTTGGAATTGCCTCAGATTTTACCCTTATCTCTTCTCACTCTATAGAGTCCTATTCCCTAAGGGATCTTAATACTTTTCCCATAGTCATCAGGAAAATAATCTAGTTGTCAAGATACATGCTATAAAACCAAACTGCATATGGGTTCATGCATGCTCTTCCAGGCTATAAGAGAGTAGCCTCAGGCCTTTCTGTACCTCAGTTTACCCGTCTTTAAAAATGGGGATAGCAATAGTATCCACACCATAAGTCTTTGTAACAATATGTGAGTTAATATATTCAAAGGATTTAAAATATTGGCTGGCACTTTATAGGCCATAGTTAAATGATAGCTGTGCTTATTATCATTGTTGCAATTATTATTACTGATGACTCCCAACTTACTGTTGCTAGCCCCTACTCACCTCTTCACCACATCTGGACATTTAGCTACCACTGTATTTGTTTACCAGGATGTCTCCCAGATACTTCAGTAAAACATCTCTGAAGCTGAATTCATTATCTAAATAACAAAACACAGTTTTCTTCCTATATTTTTATACTTCATGCCTTCATGGTATATTATTTACCAAGCCACTCGAGCAAGAAACCTAGAAGCTATTTTCAGCTTCTCCACTGCCTTACCTTCAATTTTTATCTCTGAAATTATCTCCCAGTTCTCATTGCACCATTCCCAAGGGCACTGCCTTAGTCAAGCCCTCACCATCTCTGTCCTAGACTGACCCAGGAGCACAGTTGATCTTCCCACCTCCCACTCACTCCTTTCCAATGCTTTCAAGGTGCCATCAGAATGACCACTTCCCTGAAGAAAGTCCTTTAATGACTCCTTAGCCTTTTATTAGTATGCTAGGACTGCCATAACAAAATAATACACACTAGGGGGTTTAAACAATAGAAATTTTTCTTTATAGTTATGAAGGCTGAAAGTCCAAGACCAAAGTGTGAGCAGGCCTGGTTCCTCCTCAGGTTCTCTTCTTGGCTTGCAGACAGCCCCTTCTCACTGTGTCCCCGCTTGGTATTTCCTGTATGTGCACACATCCCTGGTGTATCCACGTGCCCATGCTGCCTCTTTTATAATTTAATCATCTCCATAAAAGCCTATAACCAAATACAGTCTCATTCTGAGATGTAGGGGGTTAGGATTTCAATAGAGACATTTGAGGGGAGAACACAATTCAACTCATAACAATCACCAACAGATTAAGAAGGGAGTTAGCTGTTATAACATGCAAGCCCACTCTTAATGTGACCCCTTCTAACCCTGCAACCTCATCTCTTCTATTTCCCTCTGTTGTTTCAAATTCCAGAAATACAGAATTCTGTATAGATCCTCAAACATCCAGGCTGCTGATGTTTCTATGTCATTTGCTCCTTTTCACGAGAATTCCCACCCTGCCCTCTTGTCACTGGTAAATTGCTATTCATCCTTTACACATTATTCTGATAATTTTCTGGAATTCACCAACTATCATTTATGATGTTAGTGTGTTACTTTGAATAAAACTTCATTACATTTCCTAGTATCCTAACTTCAAAAGATAGAACGAGGAGTATATCCTTTCTTCTTCAAATGAATGGGCCTGTCTTTAATGGAAACCGAGTCAAAATATACAGACACTCTTTCTCAGGTCCTAGAAAGAGAGAGAAAGGCGCCTGGCAGAGGGAAGCAAAGGAGCGGTCCAGGCAGGTGAGTGTGAAGACCTTGCCTCCTTGGTAGAAACTGAGTTTTATCCATTCGAGAGAACAGGCCCTCCACAAGGACACCAGTGCACCTGCAGAGCAGGGCCAGGCTCATGGCCTGTCATCTCAGGCTGCCTTCAAGAGACAAGTGAGAAGTCAAACTCACATCAGTGGAAACCAGGCATTCAGGAACTGGGCTAGCTAGGCATGAGAAACCCACGCCTACTTTCTAATGTATGGCTTAAAGTCAATCACGCCTTTCTTTTTCAAAAACAGCATTTGCAGGTAAATCAAACCCCTGCATCTTAGTCTCATTATATCATCCAGTTTGAACTTTAAGGCCTATGATTTCAACTCAGTTAGGGAACAGTGTTTTGCTCAAGATAAGAGAGCCTTGCTAGAAAATATATTGATTGGTTTTGTGTTGACCTAAGCCCCCAAAGGGACCTCTACAGTTCTGAAATCTTTATTCTCACTTACTGATATCCTTAGTAACCAGAAACCCATAAGTCAAACACAATTTTACCCTAATCTAAAAAAAACATGTTCCATTTAGTTCAACACATTCATCTTCAAGGTCTTTTTCTTGTGAATTTAGATGTATTTCTTTGCCTTGTGATTATTAATGGATTATTAATAGGCCTTCCAAAATATTAATTTGGTTCCCATTATGAGTTTCTCTTATACTGCTGTTACAACACTTTATAATTCTCAGGCAGAAAGTAGGTCACACTTCTTTATTTCTCTAAATCAAATAAAATCAGAGTTGATTACAGTCATCTTGAGAGATATTTCCCATTCCCTAGTCTCTAAGACTCGGGTCACTGAGACATGACTTCTCCACCATGTGATGCTACTGAGAATCTTGGTGCTCCATCTTTGCAGAAGGCAGGTGATGCTTGCTCCGGAAGTGTGTGCGTCCCAGCCAAGGAGACTGACCTTCATGGAGGGGCTCCAGGGAAGACCACCAGTGGCCTCCTCCTTATCTCCGTAGAGCCTGCTGCACGACTGGGTCTCCATTTATGATGTCCATAAAACTCTCAGAAACCTTAAAACTGAGGTTTGGAACTCTACCTGAGTTTTCAAGATCACTTCTGGGGTCAAGTCCCAGTCCTTTCTTTTCCCGGAAGCACAAAATCCATAGGTCTGAAGGGAAGGAAAACATTTCCTTTTCTTTCTTTTTGCTGCTAACATTGGCTCAGAAAAGGAGACCAGATTCCTACTGCACCTTGTAAAGTTGGGTTCACAGTTGGTTTATTGAAAGGAGATATTAATTTTTTTCTTTTAAAAAACCACATTCTATTTTGACTCTAATATAACCTTTGTAAATTTTCTTCCAGCCACTATCAAACCCGCTATAGCTAAAGAGGTTATTTGCTCATTACTTTCTATTGTTTGTGTGCTTTTCACATAGCCCTCTTATTTTATGTGTCTACTCAGACTGGAAGCGCCCCCGAGAATGGAACCTAGTCTCTTTTGTGTGCCACTGCAGCATCAGTGACGAGTGTGTTATTTAGCGATGGCCCAGACACTTAATGCATTGTCATGGAAAAGCATTGCTGCTGACATCATCTCAGCTAGAAAGCAGGAGGAAAGCAAGCACAGGCCGACCTCATGGCATTACACACTGCCGATACTGTGTTTTTCACAGAAGGAAGGTTTGTGGCAACCCCACATTCAGTGAGTCCATTGGTGGCATTTTTCCAAAAGTAAGTGTTCACTTGCTGTCTCTGTGTCACATTCTAGTAGTTATACCATATTTCAATTTCTTTTTTTTTTTTTTAAATTTTTGTAAGACAGAATTTATTCACAGAAAAGAAAGAAAAGAATACAGAAAACATTAAGGCATCTGTTAGAGGGAGAAAATTCTAATGGGGAGAGAGAAGCTCTCTCCGTTTCTCTCCCAGTCTTTCCCCATCTCCTCC
>CAUYON010186979.1:0-12309 GCA_963573935.1 Arctocebus calabarensis
GATGTATGGAACTGAATAGAGAACCAAGAGATGACTCCAGCTACTTGCCATTATTCGATCTTTGACAAGCCAATTAAAAACATTCAGTGGGGAAACGACTTCCTATTTAACAAATGGTACTGGGTGAACTGGCTGGCGACCTGGAGAAGACTGAAACTGGATCCACATCTTTCACCATTAACTAAGATAGACTCTCACTGGATTAGAGATTTAAACTTAAGACATGAAACTATAAAAATACTAGAAGAAAGTGCAGGGAAAACTCTTGAAGGAATCAGAATGGGCGAATATTTTATCAGGAAGATTTCCTGGGGAATTGAAGCAGTATCAAAAATACACTTCTGTGATCTGATCAAACTAAAAAGCTTTTGCACAGCCAAGAACATAGTAAGCACAGCAAGCAGACAGCCCTCAGAATGGGAGAAAATATTTGCAGGTTATATCTTTGACAAAGGTTTAATAACCAGAATCTACAGAGAAGTCAAACATATTAGCAAGAAAAAAACAAGTGATAACATCTCAGGGTGAGCAAAGGACTTAAAGAGGAACTTCTCTGAAGAATACAGGTGCACGGCCTACAGACACATGAAAAAATGCTCACCATCCTTAATCATCACAGAAATGCAAATCAAAACTACTTTGAGATATCACCTAACTCCAGTAAGAGTAGCCCACATCACAAAACCTCAAAACCAGAGATGTTGGGGTCGATGTGGAGAAAAGGGAACACTTCTACAGTGCTGGTGGGAATACACACTAATACGCTCCTTTGGAAGAATGTTTGAAGAATACTTACAGATCTAAAAATTGACTTGCCATTCTATCCTATAATTCCTTTACTAGGTATATACCCAGAAGACCAAAAATCACATTATACCAAAGACATCTGTACCAGAATGTTTATTGCAGCCCAATTCATAATTGCTAAGTCATGGAAGAAGCCCAAGTGCCCATCAACCCATGAATAGATTAATAAATTGTGGTACATGTATACCATGGAATATTATACAGCCTTAATGAAAGATGGAGATTTTACCTCTTTCATATTTAAATGGATAAAGCTGGAACATATTCTTCTTAGCAAAGTATCTCAAGAATGGAAGAAAATGTATCCAATGTACTCAGCCCAACTATGAAGCTAATTTATAGCTTTCATATGAAGGCTATAACCCAATTATGGCACAATAATATGGGGAAAGGGGCAAGAGAGGGGAGAGGAGATGGGAGGTTAGTTGGATGGTAATTGGTGGGGCCACAACTATGGTGCAGCTTACAAGGGTGCTTACAAGGGTGAAACTTACTAAAAGCAGAATACGAATGTCTTCATACAATAACTAAGAAAATGCCATGAAGGCTATGTTAAACAGTTTGATGAAAACATTTCAGATTGGATATGAATCCAGCACATTGTAGCCCTTAATTGTATTAATGTACACAGCTAAGGTTTTAATTAAAAAAAAAAATAAAAAAATAAAAACCCGACCTCCTTCCCCTACTAGGGTGCCATGGCACTCTTCTCCCAGGCATAAAACCATATAAAACTGTATATATTCTCCACCTGAAATTCTGAACTCCTAGAACTCCTCTCCATGCTCACCCTAAGGTGTTGAAGCCTGACCCACATGGAGTCCAGATTCTTGTGCATTTTCTCAAGAGTTGTGGACAGGGCATCACCCGTTGCAGGTCTGTGCTGATTCTGTGGCACAAGGATAAGGAGAAAATGGTGGACTGTAGGAACTGTACAGGAAAGGGAAGAGCAGTGCCCCTGGGCACAGATCAGCAACAGAGGCAGCAGGAACAATAGGGGTCACACCCCTGGTGATATTTTGGAAGGACATTCCCTATCTCTCTGGGCAAGCAGAAAAACCTGGGCATCTTCTCTGGTGGAATAGATCTGGGATGGTAATGCAGACCCCGTGAGCAAAGAGTCTGCCTGAGGCAGTACCGGCCTGGACTGAGCACAGCAGAATGGAGAATTGAAGCTGCATGTGCAGAGATGGCAAATTCCCAGGGCAGGACTGCTTTAGTTACCCTAAGAGACACTCGGCCCTCAGGGGATCTTAGGTGAGACAAAAGCAGTGAAGCCGAAGCTTGAACTCTGAGCTGAGTGTGAGCAGAACCCACTCCAAGACAGACTTCAGGGGAAACAGAAACACCTTCTCTGGGCAGTGGCACAGACCAGGGCTGAGTCACAGTTTCTGTGAGCTCAAACAGCGCCTGGTCCACAGAGGAATATAGTCAGGAAAGAATCACAAATTCTGCACAAATATAAGTGTCAGCAACATGAATCAGGGGCAGAGCTGGAACTGAGTGAACTGCCCCAGCTTCCATTAACCATCCCAGGTTGTCAGGCCTCAGCTTCTCCTGCCAGATGACGGCAGAGTGTGGAGGCCTGGCCGAGAAGACATAATATCTCTCTGTGACTCAGGCAGGCTCAAACCCCTGGAGCATCTGCTCATTGGAGGGAACTGGGTCATAGCTCTACGGGATTACCAGTGACTGGGTGTGACAGAGGTAAAGGTGGGGAAGAAGGCATCAGCCTTCCCAGACTAATTCATTTGTTGCAGGGGTCCTTCTGACTTCACAGAGCAACAAAATGAGTCATTCCCAAGTTTCTGACCTTTTGAACTCCCTCACTAGAGAATGGGTACTTTCTGGACAATTGATTCAGATCTCTTGAACTGGGTCAATCACCCAAGGACTATCCAAAGTGGTACCCTGAATGTATGGTTGTGGGAAGGTTTGATTTTCCTTTTTCAGTTGGTGCCCATGGGGGCAGGGGAACGTAATTGCTGCTATTTCTCCAAAGCTGACATTTCAAACCAGAGTGACTAATTCACTAAGATAGGACAGAGACCAGCTGAAACAAGACAGAGCCACTTAATTCCACCACACTAAGTAAGTCCCCAGTGTCTCAGACCATAGCACTGTACAGGTCCTTTGCAAATCTCTAGGAGAAAAGGTACAGACAACAGTCACAGCTCTTGGGTAAAGAGCTGGTTAATCACTACTCCAGGAGCCCCTCAACCCAACTTCACGTTATCTGCTTATCTAGCCAAATGGTGTAAAATAATCATAGGGCAGAATCAGCAGAAAAACTCTGGTAACATGAATAACCAGAGTAGATCAAAAACCCCAAGGAATGATACAGTAGATAAAACTGAATATCCCATTTATAAACACCTGGCTGAGAAGTCAGAAATCGAATTCAGAGTTTTGTTTGCAAATAAGATTAATAGAATGGAAGTAAAGTTGGAATTAGAAACTCAAAGAGCAATTCAAAAGTTGTCTCAAAGGGAGGGTAATTGGTAGGGCCACACTTACAGTGCATCTTAGGAGGGTACAGGCAAAACTTACTAAATGCAGAATACAAATGTCTTCATACAATAACTAAGAAAATGCCATGAAGTCTATTTTAAACAGTTTGATGAAAATGTTTCAGATTGTATATGAAACCAGCACATTGTGCCCCTCGATTGCACTAATGTACACAGCTATGATTTAATAATAATAAATAAAATAGAAAAATAAAATAAATTGTGTCCATATGCATGCAAAAAAAAAAAAGGTTGTCTCAAGAATTCAATGAATTCAAAGACAAACTGACCAAAGATTTTTGACACACTGAGACAAGAAATTGCAGCCCTCAAAGATCTGAGAAATACAGTAGAATCCCCCAGTAACAGAATGGAGCAATCAGAAGAAAGGCTCTCTGACATTGAAGACAAAGCTTTTGAACATTCCCAACCGCTCAAAGAAAAAGAGAAATGGAGAAAAAAAAAACGCATCATTGTTTCAGAGAACTTTGGGATAATACAAAGCAAACTAATATTCACCTTATATGAATTCCAGAAGGTGACGAAGTTGCTTCACACATCACAGAGGCCCTTTTTCATGAGATTATGAAGGAGAACTTTCCAGACATGACTAGAGATTCTGAAATTCAGATAGCAGACAGTTTCAGAACCCCAGCATGACTGAACCTGAATAAGACAACCCCCAGAACATCATAATTAACTTCACTAAAGTTAATATGAGGAGAAAATTCTGAAAGTAGCCAGATGTAAGAAAACCATAACATAGGGGAAGAATATTAGAAAGACTGTAGATCTCTCTGCTGAAACCTTTCAAGTTAGAAGAGGTTAATAATGGACTTTTACTCTCCAAAAACAAAACAACTTTCAATACAGGATCTGGTATCCAGCTAAACTGAGTTTCATTTATGATGGAGAAATTAAATACTTAAATGATATTCACATGTTGAAGAAATTTGCCATAACTAAACCAGCTCTCCAGGATATTCTCAGACTTATCCTCCATAATGACCAGCACAATCCTCCACCACAACAGTAAACTCACTCAGAAACTTTTGAGAAAATTCTTACCTCCACAGTGGCAAAAGGATTAAAAATGTCCACTGGAATTCAGAAAAACTTGATACTCAAGGCTTATCAATATTCTCAATTAATGTGAATGGTTTAAATTGTCCTCTAAAGATGCATAGTTTGGCTGACTGGTTACAAAAACTCAGGCCAGACATCTGCATTCAAGAATCTCACCTATATTTCAGGCAAATGGAAATCACAAAAAAACAGGTGTTTTAATTTTATTTGCAGATACAATAGGCTTTAAACTATCAAAAGTAAGGAAAGATAAGGATGGTCACTTCATATTTGTTAAGGGTAACACTCAATATGCTGAGATTTCAATTATTAAAATTTATGCACTCAACCAGAATGCGTTTCAGTTTATAAGAGAGGGAGGAGGGGCAACATGGCCAACTGGAGGCAGTTTCTGACAGAAGTTCCTGTCCAGAGGGAAGGATGATGTCCAGAAAGTACCCTCTTGAGCTGAAGACTGGAAGCTGAGCTGAGAAAGAAGTGAGAACTGCAGATCACCTCTGCTGAAGCAAGCTGCAACTCCAGGAATGCAAGCTTCAGGTACAAAATTCATTCAAAAGGAAAAGTGTCCATCCCCTCTCCCAAGAAAGCTGTGGTTTTTTTTTTCTTCCTCCACACCTAGACCTCGTCCAGCCAGAAACAGCTAGAGCCATGTGTCCCGCACCCTGGCCCTGGCAACCTCCCTGCCCCTGATCCTAGCCCCCACCCAGCCAGAGACTGCTAGAGCCATGCATTCCGTGCCCTGCTCCCCACACTCACCCTTACTCTGGGCCACCCCTCTGCTTAGCCAGAATCATGAGCCAAACACTCTCCTTGCCAAAGACTGAGCACCAGGCACTGCCAGAACCATGTGCAACATACCCCACCCTGCTGCTAGATACGTGAACCCCACACTCCAGAGATGCTCCCACAGCCAGAACTCTCTGGCTGGGGCAGTCGCAGGGGAGCTACACAGGGTCACTTTCTACAAAGATCCAGCAAAGTAGAGTGATCCCACCAGGGTCTAATCTTGGAGAGACATCTCCCCAACTCTGAGGACTGCCAAAGGAAACCAGAACTCACTGTTTAGGGATACTGGTGTTGCAGAGTGGCAAGGACAAAGGCACGGTGGCAGAGGGAGAAAAGTATTTCCTGACTTGTTGCTCTAAGGATTACACTGAGTCCAAGTGGAACACTCACCAGTGGCTATGGAATGCCAAAGGCAGGCGGGCCTCAGCTCCTTCAGCTGGCTGGTAGCAGAGGTTAGTGGCCAGGCCATGGGGGCATTGACCTTCCTTTGACTCTGACAGGCACTAAGCCCTGTTACATCTGCTTATTGGAGGAAGCAGGACTGCAGCCCTGTAGGGTCAGTAGTTACTGGGAGTGAAAGAGGAACAAAGTGGAGAAAGACACTCAGCCCCCTGGTCCAACTCTGCTACTGGGCAGGCCTTTCTGATTCCATAGAGCACCAGACCGAGCGAAATCTGAGCAGCCAGTAGACATCTGTCATGAGGTTGCTGGAGAACTTTCAAACTCTCCCACTTGAGAGTTCGTACTGACTGGGTCAATTGTTTTGAAACTCCTAACCTTGGCCAATCACCCAAGGACCCTCTCGGTGGTACCCTGGTTGTGTAGTAACGAGATTTTCCTATTCCAGTTGTTGTCCATGGTGGGTAGGGTGTCTTAGTTGCTTCTATTCTCCACAACTTCACCAGAGTCACTGATCCACTAAGATTGGACAAGAACCAGCTGAATACAACTCAGAGTCACCTAATCCCACCACATCCAGCAAATATCCTCAGCCTAAGACTGTAATACTGTATGAGGCCTTTGCAAAGCTATTGGGGAAAAAGCTGCAGTCATCATTCCCAGATCCTTGACAAAGGGTAGGTTAACCACAATGCCCAATCCAATTTCAGCTTCAATTTAGCCAACGGTGAAAAACAGTCATGAGGCAGAGTCAATAGGAAAATTCTGGCAACATGAATAATCAGGGCAGATCAAGGGCCCCAAGGGATGATAAGGCAGACACAGCCCAAGATCCCATTCATAAAAGAATGGCTGAGCTGTCAGAAATTGGGTTCAGAATCTGGATAGCAAATAAGATCAACAGAATGGAGGAAAAGATGGAATTATAATTTCAAGCAGTAATTCAAAAGATGTCTCAAGAAGTCAATGAATTCAAAGACAAAATGACCAAACATTTCGACACATTGAGGCAAGAATTTGCAGGCCTCAAAGATCTGAAAAATATAGTAGAATCCTTCAGCAACAGAAGGGAGCAGGAAGAAGAAAGGATCTCTGACACTGAAAACAAAGCTTTTGAACACTCCCAAAAGCTCAAAGAGGAAAAAAGTGGAGAACAAAAACGAACTATTCTCTCAGAGAGCTCTGGGATAATTCACAGAGATCTAATATTCACCTCATAGGAATACCTGAAGGCTATAAAGTTGCTGTGAAGGATACAGATGCCATGAAATAATCAAAGAGATTTTCCAGACATGCCTAGAGATCCTGAAATTCAGAGAGCAGACAGTTTCAGAACACCAGCACGACTTAACTCCCCTCCCCCCAAAAATTCTCAGAGACACATAATTAACTTCACAAAGCTAATATGAAGGAGAAAATTCTGCAAGCTGCAAGATGTAAGAAATCCATAACTACAAGGGAAAGAACATTACAATGACTGCAGATCTCTCTGCTGAAAGCTTTCAAGCTACAAGAGGGTAGTAATCGACCTTTAATCTCCTTAAACAAAAAAACTTTCAACCAAGGATCCTGTATCCAGCTAAACTGAGTTTCATCTATGATGGAGAAATTAAATACATTAATGACATTCACATGTTGAAGAAATTTGCCATAACTAAACCAGCGTTCCAGAATATTCTCAGACCTAATGAACAACAGAATCCTCTGCCACCAAAGTAAACCAACTCAGAAACTTTAGATCAAATTCCAACTTCCATAGTGGTGCAAGGATTAAAAATGCCCACTGGACTTTAAAAAACTCAACACTTAAAACTCCATCTGGCTTATCATTACTCTCAATTAATGTGAATGGCTTGAATTGCCCTCTAAAGAGACACAGGTTGGCTGACTGGATACAAAACTCAAGCCAGACATCTGCTGCATTCAAGAATCTCACCTTACATTAAAAGATAAACATTGACTCAGGGTGAAGGGATGGTCATTTCCAGTCAGGCAAATGGAAAGCAGAAAAAAGCAAGAGTTACAATTTTATTTGCAGATGCAATAGGCTTTAAACCAATAAAAGTAAGGAAAGATAATAATAGTCATGTCTTATGTGTTGAGGGCAACACTCAACATGATGAGATTTCAATTATCAACATTTATGCACCCAACCAGAATGCTCCTCAATTTATAAGAGAGACTCCAATTGAAATGAGCAACTTGATTACCTCCAGCAGTGTAATAGCTGGAGATTTTAACACTCATTTGGTTGTGTTGGATAGGTGATCCAATAAGAAACTAAGCAAAGTGTCTCAAGAATGGAAGAAAAATTATCCAATGTACTCAGCCCTACTATGAAGCTAATTTATAGCTGTCGTATGAATGGTATAACCCAAATATAACACAAGAATGTAGGGAAAGGGGCAAGGGTAGGGAGGGGTGAGGGGAGGTGGGTGTGGAGGGAGCATAATTGGTGGGGCCACACCTACAGTGCATCTTAGAAGGGTACAGGCGAACCTTGCTAAATGCAGAAAACAAATGTCTTCATAAAATAACGGAGAAATTGCCAGGAAGGTTATGTTAATCAGTTTGATGAAAATAGTTAAGATTGTATATGAAAACAACACATTGTACCCCTTGATTGCACTATTGTATACAGCTATGATTTAATGATAAAGATAATAAAATAAATAAATAAATAAGAAACCAGTACATTGTACCCCTTGATTGCACTAATGTACGCCACTGTGATTTAACAAAAAAAAAAATAATAATAAATAAATAAATAAATAAATAAATAAATTTAGGAAACCTTCAATTTTCAAATGAATAAAGACATTGCTGTAATGATAAAAAAAAAGAAACTAAGCAAAAATAAATTTTAGACTTGAAATTAACCATCCAACAATTGGATTTAACATACATATACAGAACATTTCATCCTAACAAAACTGAATGCACATTCTTCTCATCAGCCCAGGGATCATGCTCCAAAATTGATCACATCTTAGGTTACAAATATAACCTCAGCAAATTAAAAAAAAAGAGAAATCATTCCTTGTATTGTCTCAGACCATCATGGAATAAAAGTTGAACTCCCAATAACAATAGGAATCTACATGCTCATACAAAAACATGGAAACTAAATAACCTCATGCTAAATGATAGCGCTCTCATAGATGAGATCAAGAAGGAAATTAACAAATTTTTGGAACAAAGCAATAATGAAGACAAGAACTATCAGAACCTCTGGGTTACCACAAAGGCAGTCCTAAGAAGAAAATTTGTACGGTTGCAAGCCTTCCTCAAGAGAAAGGAAAGAGAGGAAGTCAACAACTTAATGAGACATCACAAGCAACTGGAAAAGGAAGAACTTTCCAACCCTAAACCCAGAAGAATAAAAGAAATAACTAAAATTAGAGCAGAAATAAATGAAATTGAAAACAAAAGAATCATACAACAGATCAACCAATCAAAGAGTTGGTTTTTTGAAAAGGTCAATGAAATAGATAAACCTATAGCTAACCTAATCAGAAGTAGAAGAGTAAAATCCCTAATTTCATCAGTCAGAAATGATAAAGGCTAAATAACAGCAGACCCCTCAGAAATTCAACAAATCCTTTATGTATACTACATAAAACTCTATTCTCTGAAGTATGAAAATATGAAGGAAATAGATCAATACTTGGAAACATGTCACCCTCCTAGACTTAGCCAGAAAGAAGTGGATATTTTGAACAAACCTATAGCAAGTTCTGAAATAGCATTAACTATAAGAAATCTCCCAGAAAAGAAAAGCCAAGGACCAGATGGCTTCACAACAGAATTCTATCAAATCTTTAAAGAAGAACTAATACCTATATTACTTAACCTTTTCCAAAACATAGAAAAAGAAGGAATGCTTCCCAACACATTCTAAGAAGCAAATATCAACCTGATAACCAAACCAAGAAAAGATCGAACAAGAAAAGAAAATTATAGACCAATATCTCTAATGAATATTGATGCCAAAATATTCAATAATATCCTAGCAAACAGAATCCAACAACACATCAAACAAATTATACATCACAACCAGGTGGGTTTCATCCCAGGGTCCCGTTCAACATACGTAAATCCATAATTACCACATAAACAATTTACAAAAACAAGGGTCACATGATTCTCTCAATTGATACAGAAAAAGCATTTGACAATATCCAGCATTATTTCTTGAATGCTCTTAATAAAATAGGCATAGAAGGAATATTTTTTAAAGTGATAGAGGTCTACAGCAAACCCACAACCAATATTGTATTGAATGGAGTAAAATTGAAATCATTTCCACTCAGGTCAGGAACCAGAAAAGGATGCCCACTGTATCCACTGCTTTTTAACATTGTAATGGAAGTCTTAGCCACTGCAATCAAGCAAGAAGAGACAATCAAGGGGATCCAAATAGGACCAGAGGAGATCAAACTCTCACTCTTCGCAGACAATATGATTATATATCTGGAAAACCCTAGGGAATCAACTATAAAACTCCAAGAAGTGATCAAGGAATATAGCAACATCTCAGGATACAAATTAACACTCATAAATCTGTAGCCTTTATATATGCCAACAATAGTCAAGGGGGAAAAAACAATCAAGGATTCTATTCCCTTTACAATAGTGCCAAAGAAGATGAAATATCTGGGAGTGTATCTAACTAAAGATCTGAAAGATCTTTATAAAGAGAACTATGAAACTCTGAGAAAGGAAATAGCTGAAGATGTTAGCAAATGGAAAAATATACCATGCTCATGTCTGGGAAGAATCAACATTGTTAAAATGTCTATATTTGTTAGGTAATTGCCTCAGAAAAGTCCCCCCTTTCCAAGCACAGGGAGCTGCCTACTAAACATCTCCTTATCTCCCTGTCACAAAACTTACTTCATCTCCCTGTCCCAATTACCTGCTGAAAATTTCAAACTTATGGCTACCCCTAACAGCTCTTCCCACCAGAGCAGTAATTCCTTATTGGCTATTCTACCATCCCATCACCTCCCCTAACTGAACCTATGTAAGGTGAGCTTCTCTCTCTCTCTCTCTCTCTCTCTCTCTTTCCACTCCTCCTCAGTATCCCCTGCCAATAAAAGGCTATACCTTTTGTACAAGCCTTGGTGGTCTGTGAGATCTCTGCTTGTTGAGTGCTGCCCTTTCATCTGGTGTCAGAAGTGGGATCTAATTAGGGAATGCTCTCAAACTCCCGAGAGCTCCCTATCCTCTTCTTTCCTGGCACTCACCACTGCATCACCTTGTGTCCATCTGCCAAGGCACTCTAACCAGCATTCAACACCAGCCTCATTTATACTTGGTGAGTACCCCTATGGGAATAAGTTTTCCCTAATCATGGGCTAGGTTGCTTACATTCCTGGCAATTCACCCATTTCTCGAGGCTTGAGTTCCCTATTCCCACTGACCTTGCATGACCTAGCCCAGGGCTTTCACACCTCTCACAAAAATTCCTGGTGCCAGGTCTCAAGCTCTCCTCAGCCCCAAGCATGTGACACTGTTTTAGGTACAGTAACAACTGTCCTGAACTGTGTCCTTGTTTTCACAGCCAGCAACAAAGCAGTGGAGACATCTGCCCTTTGTCCTGGTTCTCACTGATTCTGCTCACACTTTATTTCTGTGATGAATCGCCATGGGTGCAGGCTATTCTATCCCACCTAACTCCCCCTTGGGGTGTTTATTATGCCACTTGGTAGAATTATGATTAGACATAAAGCCAAAAAAATTAATTAAACTCCCTAGCCAAGTTTGGTCACTTTACAAGGTAAACAACCAGAGTATCTGACCAAGCTATAGTTCATTTAATTTTTCTTTAATTCAAAACTTATATAACTATTGTGATTGCTTTGGCAAATGGAGTGAGGTCCCCTATGTTCAGGACTTCTCCTATCTTAGAACCAAGCCTAAGATGTTCAGATGATTAGAAAATTATTGTAGCAAAAGGTTCTTCTACTCTCTATCCCCCTGAACCTGACCTATTCGACCCAGCAAATAAACCTCTGCCACACAAACAGCCACTGGTTCAAAACCAGAGTAGTTCCAGTTCTGGCTTGGCCACATTCAGCTCCTCCCTCAACCACATAGTTGCTTCCACCCTCTGTCTCTCCTACTTCCCCATCAACCTATCTGACCTCATCTCCTAACTCCTCCCCTCCAACTAGCCCTCAGAGTTCTTCCATGTCATCTCTCAGTTCACCTCCAGCTGCTCTAAGAAACACTTATGGACCTCTTTACCCCTTTTTCCCTCCAGCTCCTCCATGTAATGATTCTGTAGTGCCACTATATAACAATGCAAACAAGTTACAAACTACTTCTACTGCATCTACTATTCATCCTTCACTTCCCTCCAGTACCCTCAGTCTCTAGGATCCTATTCCCATCAGTCTCTAGGATTAAGAGAACCTTCAGCTCCATCTCACTTCCTAGCCCCACTCGGGGAACTGAAATCAATGGTGTAATTTCTGTTTTTTCCTTTCCCCATGACTAAACTCACACATCTTAAGGTTAGAATAGGTTCCTTTACTTCTAATCCTTCTCATTTTATTCAAAAGTTTCAATTTATATGAAGAAGACTGCTGTGGCAATTGCAACAACAACAAAAATAAACAAATGGGACTTAATTAAACTCAGAAGCTTCTGTACAGCTAAGGAGACAACAACCAAAGCAAATAGACATCCTACCCAATGGGAAAGGATATTTGCA
>CAUYON010186982.1:0-25585 GCA_963573935.1 Arctocebus calabarensis
CAGCAACCTCCAATTCCTGGGTTCAAGCGAGTCCCTTCCTCCCCTCCCAAGTAGCTGGGACTACAGGCGCCCACCACAACGCCCGGCCATTTTTTGGTTGCAGCCGTCATTGTTGTTTGGCGGGCCCGGGCTGGATTCGAACCCACCAGCTCAGGTGTACGTGGCTGGCGCCTTAGCCTGTTGAGCCACAGGCACCGAGCCTCTGTTCTTATCTTTAGTTTTTCCCTCTTACTACTTTCTTTGGGTTTAATTTGCCTTTCTTTTTTTAACTTTATGAGATGGATGAATACATTATTATTTTTATTTTTTTTTGAGACAGAGTTTCACTATGTTCCTCTCGGTAGAGTGCTGTGGCATCACAGCAACCTCAAACTCCTGGGCTTAATCAATTCTCTTGTCTCAGCCTCACAAGTAGCTGGGATTACAGGTGCCCACCGCAACGCTTGGCTGTTTTTTATGTCTCAGTTGTCGTTATTTAGCTGGCCTGGGCAAGGTTCGAACCCACCAGCCTCAGTATATGTGACTGGTGCTATAACCACTGTGCTATAGGCGCTGAGGCACATTATTGATTTTGTAGCCTCTTGTTTTATTGTATACAGTATAAAGAGGATGAATTTCCCTTTAAGCACAAATTTATGTATATTACCTTGTTTAGTATTAGTATTATCATTTAGTCAAAACTATTGTGTATTTTTCTTTTGTTAGGCATTCTTTGACCCATGGGCCATTTAGATGTGATTGTTTAATTTCCAGACACATGAGTACTTTTCTAGTTAACTTTTATTTTTGTTTCTCACTTATTCTGTTGTCTTCTGAGAACTGTGTTATACGATTTCTGTCCCTTGAGATTTATTGAGACTTACTTTATATCTGAGCAAATGGATGATTTTTTTCCTTTGAAAAAGTATGTGTTTTCTGCAGTTGGTAGTCATTTTCTTTTCATATCAGGTCATATTTGTTCATTGTATTGTTCAGATCTTATGTACCTATACTGTGTACTTTTTTGTTTGCTTAGTAATTACTGAGTGAGTCTGTCAGTTCCTTTGTATTGTAGATTTGTCATTTTCCTTTGCAGATGTGCTGGTTTTTCGTTAGTGTTATATTTTTTATGTATAGAATTTTGACTGTTTTGTAGTTTCAAATTTTCTCCCAGAAATCCTTTACAAAAAAGCATGTTTTTGAAAGGCATATCATCTAGGTCCTTTTTGGGTCTGTTTCTGTTGTCTGCTCTTTCTTTTCTTTTGATTGTAGTTCTTATTTGCCTGCTTGTTATAAATACTGGAGATTTTAAATGAAAAGTAAAGCTATTTTTCTTGAGGGAGGATTTCTATTTGTTTCTGGGAGATGGCTAAAAGGATTGGTAATCCTAGATGATTTTAATGTAGTTAAGGATTAAGATGATTTCAAGCTGGGCTTTAGTCTTCTGTGGGGTTAAGAGCATTTCTATTTCATTACTAGAATATAGAGTTTTAGAAGCTCAACACAGAGTATAGGTGATTTTCTACGCTTTCTTTTCTTGGTGGTACTTGAGCTTGAGTTTTAGACCCCTGAGACTTGGGAGCCTATTGGAATTACTCCAGTTACTATTGGGACAGAGTTATTGGTTGCCTCTTCTGCATTTGCAAGCCATTCTTAGGGGAAATAAGGGCTCCAATGCAGGTTTTCCTTCACCTCCCAGATCTTGATCCCATACTTCTTCATTGTCCAGGAACAGATTTTTTATATTTTGCACAGTTTTTCTAATGCTCCCATCAGGAAGCCTTTTTTTTTTTTCAGTCTCCACCACTACGTATAAACTCTTTGAGTATAGGGAGATAGTTTTGTTACTGATTATGTATTTAGCACCTAAAATTGTCTTGCACATTATAAATGTTCAGTTGATATTTGTCGTTGAATGAATATGTGAATGAATTTGTAATGGAGATAGTTAAGGTACTGGCTTCATAGGGTACTTATGAGGATTAAATAATTTAATACATGTAAGGAATTATGAACAATGCCAGGCATATATATGGTAAGCATTAAAATAGTTATTTTAAAACATTGCTGAGTTGGGCACAGTGGCTCATGCCTATAATCCTAGCACTTGGGAGGCCAAGGTGGGTGGATTGCCTGAGCTCACAGGTTCAAGACCGGCTGGTGCCAGAGTGAGACTTATCTCTAAAAATAGCTGGGCATTGTGGTGGGTGCCTGTAGTCTTAGCTACTTGGGAGGCTGAAGCAAGAGAATTGCTTGAGCCTAAGAGTTGGAGGTTGCTGTGAGCTAAGATGGTACAGCACTCTACCAAGGGTGGCAAAGTGAAACTCTGTCTCAAAAAAACAAGCAAAACATTTTTGCCTCTTACATGATTGTCATTACTAGATATTATAAAGGTTGAAAAGTACTTGCTTGCTTTACATTGTTTTTTCTTTTTCTAGACTACTGTTATTATTAGTCTCAGATTTTATAGC
This sequence comes from Arctocebus calabarensis, assembly GCA_963573935.1. NCBI lineage: Eukaryota > Metazoa > Chordata > Mammalia > Primates > Lorisidae > Arctocebus > Arctocebus calabarensis. The sequence continues at coordinate 2,451 of CAUYON010186982.1, forward strand.
CCTTTTCCAAGGGCTGGAATGGTAGATTAAAGCTTAATCTGTGGGATGCTACCTATGTACCTGTGCATTTAAGCCAGTTAGTGATTTCCAGGCAATCAGGGAGCAGCTTTTAATGTAACTTAATGAGCTAGGAAGATGATTAAATAGGTATAGTTTGTTTTAAACTTTTATCTCTTAAAGACTATCTTCTGGGAGACTGGCATACTCATAGCTTTATCTAATGCAAATGAAATATAGTACTAAGTAGATATTGCCTTCTGTTGAAGAGAACTTCAAGATTGATTGACCTAAGTGGTAAATTATGGACCCAAGCAAATACTGAAGTCAATGTTTACTCCTGGGGACAATAAATCTTCATTAGAAGATGCATAGTTAGTCTCATTGTTCTTACTATAAGCTTTTACTAGATGGTCTGTAAATATAGTGGCACAAATATCTTGAACATAACTATTTCCTTAGGAAAAAAATAACAACCAACTTTTAAATTGAAGACACAGAATTCTTTAAAGTATTTGGACAGATTGATGAGCTTTTCTCTATTTTTTAACTTGGACAACAAAACTTCTGCATTTTGCTTGACAATGTTATTAACTGACTGCTTTTTCCAAGAAATGGATTTAACACATTGACTGCCACACTAGAAAAAGAATTTTTTCCCTAGAGTCCACATTGTTTTATTGGGTTAAGATAGGTCAAAACACCTCTGATCCTAGCACTCTGGGAGGTGGAGACGGGGGATGATTGCTTGAGCTTAGGAGTTGGAAACCAGCCAGAGCAAGAGTCAGACCCCATCTCTACTACAATTTGAAAAATTAACTGGGTGTTGCAGTGGGCACATGTGCTTCCAAATGCTGAGGCAGGAGGATCATTTGAGCCCAGGAGTTTGAGTTTGCCTTGAGCTAGGTTGACATCACTGCGTTCTAGCCTGGGCAAGAGTGAAACTTTGTCTCAAGAAAAGAAAGATAGGTTAAAAGTTATGTGATCAATGTATGCTTCTTGAGGCACCAGCCTCAAGTCTAGCTTAAGTGAAATACAACTCACATGGCAGTTAATGTTAATTATCAGTTCAGTTCGTTTTTGCTCCTTGTCCCTTACGTTATTTCTGAGTCCGCGTAAGGGAGTTTGTAAGATACAAGGCAAGGATAAAATATCTTTGGCTTTCAAAGAGCACTAACAATGCATCAGAATATATGAAATAGGCAATAGTATAAAGCCATCTGTGGTGCTTTTCAGGAAGTTAATATGAGCGAAGGGTTTCATGATGAGATGAATTGTAAATAAAATCTTGAATAGAATCTGGAGAGGCAGGAGAATATTTTACAGTTTGATAATCAGATTTCTGAAGCATAAGATTTAACATGTGAACATTTAAAGTTTATACAAGTAATAAATGTTAAACTTTAGAAATGCTTGATAAGACATAGTAAAAATAAATCCTACCAGAGGTAGTTACTCATAATATTTTGATATCTAGCTTTCCAGGTTTTTCCTTTTCATGCATATAATAGATGTGAGTATATGCTACCTTAGTCTGTTAGGGTTACTGTAACAAAATACCTGAGACTGGGTGTAATTTATAAGCAACAGAAATTTATTGTTCATAGTTCAAGAGGCTGGGTTTCACTAGATTTGGTGTTTGGCAAGGACTCATTCCTCATAGATGGAACCTGCTATGTTTCCACTATGTATAGTGGAAGGGACAAACTAATTCATCTTAGGTCTCTTTTACGAGGGCACTAATTTATAAGGGCTCGACCTTCTTGACCTAATCACCTCTCAGATGCTCCACCTTCTAACATCACAGCACTGGGGATTAAGTTTCAATATAAGAATTTTGGGAAGATGCATATGTTGAGAACACAGCATGTGTATTAATATTTGCATATATAAAGAGATGAAAACAAATATTTATAAAAATGACTATTCAGTTTCAAGAAGGTTTGCTTTTTAAAATTTTGCTTTTCTAGATTATGAATATGGCACTTTAATTGATTTATGAAAAGTTATATGTTCCTTGTTGTGATCCCTAATATTTTCCTACCTGGGTATATTAGATATATGAGTAAGTAAGCTCGTTATTTTGACTGATAATGAATCTCTCATAATTGTTTTTAGGTGCTGGGTCTTCAGCTCTGAAGAGGCCATTTGAAGATGGATTAGGGGATGATAAAGACCCCAATAAGAAGATGAAACGAAACTTAAGGAAAAGTGTGCAAAATCTTTATTCTTGTCAATGTAAATAAGAAAGGATTTAGTTTCAGGGAAACAAAAAGTGAAGAATTTGATTGATTTGAATTAGACTTATAAGAATAGAGAACTTGATCTTAAGTGAGAAGTGGATAATTGAATGACTTTTTTGTGTTTCTAAGCTTTCTTGCTTAGTATACATTGATACTGGCAAATGAAAATTAATGTATATAGTAATGAATGTTATTTTTTATAGTGATATCAGCATAATCAGAAGTCATTTCAAAATTACTTATGAAGTTATTAATTTGTGTGTTTTGAAATTCTCACTTTTTGAAAACCTGGTAAACTTGTAGTGGTCACTAGGGACCTACAGATCCACAGATTAAAGCAAAATGGCTTTGTGGTTAATTTCTGATCACATTCCTCTTTCTTTAACAGTCTTGGATAGTAAAGCAATAGACCTTATGAATGCACTCATGAGGCTAAATCAGATCAGGCCTGGGCTTCAGTATAAACTCTTATCTCAGTCTGGCCCTGTCCATGCCCCAGTCTTCACAATGTCTGTAGATGTGGATGGCACAACATATGAAGCCTCAGGACCATCCAAGAAGACAGCAAAACTTCATGTAGCAGTGAAGGTACAGTATTTATTTCACTTAGCAATGCTTTTTAATTTTGTGTTCCAAATAATATGTTTATTATTCTATAGTAAATTAGTAATTTTTTTCAATATTTTAATGACAGTAATGTATAGACTTTTGTCACCTTTGGATACCTCTCTATAGAAAATTAGCAATTTAAAAAAATATTTTAATGACAGTAATATGTAGACTTTTGTTACCTCTGGATGCCAAGATTCCTCTTTTCTGTGTGTAAAATCTGTGTTTATTATACAAAATTTGGAATATACAGAAAAAATAAATAAGAATGTGTCAATTGAATATTTGAGCCAAAGAGCTCTATATATAGTATATTGGTTTATTTTCAGTCATTTTCTGTTTTATTTATTTCTCTTTTTAAATTGGGCTCACAGTGTATATATCATTTTATTCTCTGATTTTTCCCCATTAATATCTATGTTTTCCCTTGTATTACAGTAAAGTAGAACCTCTCTAAGTTGATTACCCAAGGGACTGTAACAACCTGGTCAACATACAGATGTAATGAACATAAGGAACTAGGCCTGCTAGACTGATAAGTACATGTGATGCATGTTGAGTCCATGAAAATTAGGTCAACTTAAGGAGGTGGTCAACTATGGAGCTTTCACCGTATATGCCAGGCATATATTGCCAAATCACCATCCATAAAGATTATACCAAATGGTATAGGTTCTGTTTATAAATAAGTATGAGGAAGGATTTTCATCTAATAATGTTGTTTATGAAAGTAGATCCTGCCAGATAAAAATTGTTGTTGTCCTTACTCTCAATAGGTCGGTAGGGAGAGGGTTTGTTCTTGTCAAGGCAAATCGTATCAGAATCAATTCAAAATAAAATAAGAAAAAAATTAGTTCCTTCCATGTGAACCTGGCCTGGCCTGGCCCTCAAGCACCCCTAAAGTAATGGAAATTAGTGACTAGTCTTTCCTTTCCTCTTCAACTTCTTTATCCTGGCAGCCACTCACAAAGGACACCTTTAGGGACATACATAGTGATATTCCAAGAAAAGAACTTTAGTCATGGTGGGAAAAGATCAGCTAGACAGCAATAAGGAATGAAGGCTCTGTGGAGAAGTTCTTGGGGTTACAGGATTCCCAGGTAATCTGAAATAATCAGATCTCGATCATGTGGAAGCCATGAGTTGTACTTTCTTTTGAATAGAAAGCCATGTAGTAGCATGCCCTGTGTTTTCTTTACACTCTTGGCTCCTAGTCTTTGAGGGTATCATCTTTCTCAATCTTAACTTTTCTCTATCTCAGCCCTTTTCCAGGAAGAAGGTACATAGTTATACACAGCTGTTCCATGAATTGAACAATTGATCTTGTGATTTTTTTTCAGTTCAGTTGATTTAGTTATTAGGTTGAAATTTATTTGCTAGACACTTGAAACCCATTTTTCTTTGGTATACAGATTTTGGGGCTTCAATATTTGATTTCAAATAAACTTTGGTTGTATCAAAGAAAATCAGAGCTGGATCGTTGTTAAAGTGTTAAAGTAACAGATTTTACTCAGGAACTATTGCAACAGGGTGAAAGAAATTTTCAGTATAGTACTGGGCCCAATTCTGAATTCATTGCAGCAGGGTGAAAGAAACCTCAGTATAGTACTGGGCCCAATTCTGAATTCAAAGAGGACAAGTAGAGATTTATAGCCAAGGAACAGGCAGGGTCAGTGGATAGAAAATTCCTAAGATGAAATATCAGGGTGAAGGATTTCTGGCTAACCAGACCTATTGAGATTCTTGCTAAAGGCAGTCTAGGGTGGTCAGACCTCATGTGGGGGATAGTGGGGAATAAAGAAATTTGATCAGATATCAAAGATGATTTTATATTGAGGGTAGAGGATTCTGGCCAAAAAACTTTAGCAGGATTCTTGCTATAACTAGCCTCTTAAGTACAAGGCTCAAGAATGGGGCCTACTTGAAAAAGTGGCTCAGGGTCTCCTGTCTAAAGTTTGGTCGAGAGTCTTTGTCCAGAATTGAGAACTCCTTCCTTTTTTTTTTTTCTTGAGATAGAGTCTTATGTCATCCTTGGTAGAGTGCTGTGCAGTCACAGCTAACAGCAACCTCAAACTCTTGGGCTTAAGCTATTCTCTTGCCTCACCCTCCATCTCAGTCTCATTTTAGGCGCCCACAACAATGCCCGGCTGTTTTGTTGTTGTTGTTGTTGTAGTTGTCATTGTTGTTTAGCAGGCCCAGCCTGAGGTTCAAACCTGTCAGCCCTGGTGTATGTAGCCAGTGCCCTAACCACTAAGCTATAGGCGCTGAGCCCAATTCTTTACTTTTTTGACTTCTGTAGGATATGCTAGTAAATCCTCTTGGAATATGTGTTCATAGAAGAATGACTTAATTTAAAACTTTTTCGGTGTACTATATCACAAATGGATACCTTCCTTTGAAATATAATTTATCAGCTATATATAAGCTATTTGTAAATGTATTGAAATATGTTGCTATAGTAAGTAATTAAATGAATCTGATAATGTGAGAAAAGAGTGGTGAGAAATTTAATTTATACTATTTATGTTGGGAAAAGCTGAATATCTTTACTTTCTATTGGAATAAACAATTTTATTTGTGATGCTTGGCTTTTGACTTGCGGCCTCCATAAGGTAGTGTTATTTCTAGTTTCTAGACTGATGGCTGTTTTCTGACAGAAGATTTTTCAGGGAGAGCATATTTGCAGGACCCAGCTGAGAAGGTGTTTCTTTATAAAATATTTATGAAGATATAGCCAAGTGATATTAACGTTTTTAGTATAAAGTAATACCTAAGTACTTTTATAACTTAAGATGTTAAAAAGGTGTTCTTGGCTTTTCACCCAAATAAATATAAGAAGTTTCAAGGTGGTGAATTGTCTGAGCCAGAGCGAGACCTTGTCTCTAAAAATAGCTGGGTGTTGTGCCCAGGCACCTGTAGTCCCAGCTACTTGGTAGGCTGAGGCAAGAGGATCGCTTGAGCCCAAGAATTTGAGGTGGCTGTGAGCTGTGATGCTATAGCACTCTGCTGAGGGCGAGAAAATGAAACTCTGTCACCAAAAAAAGGAGAAAGAAAAGAAATTTATGATGAGAATGCCAAGTTCTCCATATGAATTGGGTGAATTAATTTCAAGTTCTTTTGGTACAGTGTAAACCCCCCTCCCCTTTTTCTTTGTTTAGAATAACATTGTTTTATTCATATTGGCAAAGGCCTTTAGATATCATTGACTATAAAAGCTGGCTTGTTTTTGTGGCCGCTGTAAACAATTTTTTGAGATGCCTATTAAGTGCAGTTGGTGTTCTAAGGAGATAGCAATGTTGCTTTTACCCTCCAGCAACTTTAAAATAGCTAAAATTTGAAACAAATCCTGGGATCTTTAGGAACTTTAAGAATGTAGGTACATATACCTTTTATTAATAACTACCAAAGCAATATCAACCTAGTTTGAAAGCAAATGCTAGTGAACATATTCTCTTGTAAACATCTAAAAAATAGTATAACCTGGAAGGAGGTATTAAAAGGCATACATGTGTGCGTATGCATGTGGACGTGCCTGTACATACTTGTGCACACATACACATTGTTGTGAAAGCTTAATTTTGAACATTTGGAGGTGGCCCTAAAATTATCAGGTTTTCAGAGAAAGGGATGAAAATATCTGACTAGAAATTGTTATTAGTGTCCTTAGTGTAGGGAATAAACCCAGAGACTAAATCTTTTAAGTCTTTATTATGTATGGTTTAAGCAAAGCACGTAAGTAGGAAGCTTTAGATGTTTATAATTGATAGGCATAAATTATTTCAAAGGTTAAATTTCTCGATTTCCTTTCTGAGCCAATTTCCCATAATGGGTTGTGTTATAGAATTTAGAGGTCTACTAATGCAGTCTTACTGTTTTATAGATTGAAAACTTGAGGACCAGAGGTGAAATATAGGATTAAATCATCAAGTTTTTTCTTTCTAGTCTACTTTCTAGTCTAGTGTACTTTTTTACAATGTGCTATTTGACTTTTCCCCTCATCCCACTGGTTGAACCTGGCTATGCTGTTTTCTCTAGCTCTCACTTCCAAATTAAATGAACTGGGTGTAGCCTCAGATTTATATTTCTGTTATCCCTTATTTAAATTGATTACTCTGAGGAGGCTTTTCCATTTTTCCATGGTGCTACCTTGGTAGATATAAGATTTTATAGCAATGGTTCTCAGCCTTCCTAATGCCTCCTGAGGCCATGACACTTTAATATAGTTCCTCGTGTTGTGGTGACCCCTAACCATAAAATTATTTTTGTTGCTACTTCATAACTGTAATTTTGTTAGTTATGAATTATAATGTGACTATCTGATATGTAGGATGTATTTACATTGTTACAAAGGGGTAGTGACCCACAGGTTGAGAACTGCTGTTTTATAGGTTTAGCACTATCTTTCTCTTCTTGCAAGGTGTTTATGGATCTAAATGTTATGAATTTGAAACTTTTGTTCTTAATATTTCATCTATTTGCTCGGCGCCTGTAGCTCAAGGGGCTAGGGCGCCAGTCACATGCACCGGAGCTGGCGGGTTCGAACTCAGGCCTGCCAAACAATGACAACTACAACCAAAAAATAGCCGAGCGTTGTGGCGGGTGCCTGAAGTCCCAGCTACTTGGGAGGCTGAGGCAAGAGAATCACTTAAGCCCTAAAGTTTGATGTTGCTGTGAGCTGTGATGCCACGGCACTCTACCAAGGGTGACATGGTGAGACTCTGTCTCATCTATTCTCTGTGGTCTCTGATGTCTGAATAAAACTGCATCTTATTGTAATTTGTAGGTATTGCAGGCAATGGGATACCCAACAGGCTTTGATGCAGATATTGAATGTATGAGTTCCGATGAGAAATCAGATAATGAAAGCAAAAATGAAACAGTGTCTTCAAATTCAAGCAATAATACTGGAAATTCTACAACTGAAACCTCCAGTACCTTAGAGGTATACTTATATATATATTTTTTCCTTAGTAAAAAAGTAATATATATGTGTTACAGGAAATAAGAGAGGTGTGGAAAAGTAGGAGAATCAAAAGCACATATAAATCTGTGTGTTCTAGAGGTAAACATTATTAATGTTTTGTTTATTTTTATCCAGCTTTAAAAAAATGAATATTTTTCTGGAGACAGTCATATTTTCATGCATTTTTTTTTTTTTGGCATTTTTTGGCCAGGGCTGGGATTGAACCCACCACTTGTGGCATATGGGTCTGGTGCCCTACTCCTTTGAGCCACAGGCACTGCCTCATGCAGTTTTTTTTACATCTTGTTTTTTTTTTTTTTCCACTTAATTCTAAAAATATCTGTAAACATAATTATATTGCCCAGCACATGAATATACCCTAATTTAACTAGCATTTTTCTTCTGGCCATGGAAACTGCTTCTAGTATTTCACAACTGTAATTTCAAGAGTATCAACAATAATTGAAGGGCAAAGATCTAAAAGATCTAATGGAGGAAATTTTGGATTATTTGAAATTTGTGATACACTGGGTCAACATTTAGTTGGTGCAGGAAGGAAACATAAAACCTTAAGTCTGATCTTTGAACTTACTATCACAGATAACAGACTAGAACAAAATCCAAGTACTGAGTATATACAGCACATTGGAGAATTTACAGAACCAGTGCTTACTGCATTCTGTGTAACAAAAATTGGCTTTAAAGTAACATAAGAGCCTATATTAAAAAAAGGTTTTACTTTCTGGGTTAGGTGTGATGGCTCGGGCTTGTAATTCTAGCATTTTGAGAGGCTGAGGCCTGGAGTTCGAGACCATACTGAACAACATAGTGAGATACCACCTCTACCAAAAATTAAAAAATTAGCAGGCAATGGGGCCATGCACCAATAGTCTCAGATGCTCAGGAGGCTGAGGCAGGAAGATCTCTTGAATCCAGGAATTTGAGATTACAGTTAGCTAGGATGATACCACCACTGCCTTCCAGCGTGGGCAGCAGAGTAAGATGCTATCCCAAAACAAAGTGTAGAAAAAGGTTTTACTTTGTCATCTATAATAAGTGTTTATTAGAAACTTTAACAGATTAATTTTTTTTTAGTCCATAAACCCCTTTTGATATCAGCTTAGTGCCAGGCACTGCAGAAATTATGTCTAGGAAAAAAAAAGAAATTGTGTCTAGAGCCTGAAATTGCTCCCAGGCAAGAAGTGCAAAAGACATGTTTATAATGAATGCTAATGAAATGTGATAAGCACTGCAATTGCAAAATAAATATAATAATGTGAAAATCTGAAAAGAAGAAGTGATTGGGAGGCTTATACACACAGCCATGTAAAATCAATTAGCAAGGTTTTAGAGGATGAGTTTTGCTATGTAGGAAAGAGGTGGCAAGAAGGCATCTGGGCTGGACACAGAACAATATTTTGACATGGAGTAGTGAAAGTAAATATTTGAGAAGTGCTAAGTGGGTTATTATGAAGAGAGGACTGGTCATTCACAGGTGCTAGTCACTGGGCAAAATGTTACTTTACTGGAACATGTTATATGTACACCAAAAGAAGAAAAGGCTCATTAATTATTGTGTCTAGACTGTTAAGTATAAAAGTAATTAGGAAGGGAAAGAGCAGTGTGGGCTGTACCAGTATCAGTCACATTGGGTATGTGAAAGTTTGGATAGTTACTGTGTCTATATTTTGTTTCTCTATGTTGTAGTAACGGGGGAAGGAGGAGAACCCTTACTCTATTCTACTGTTCATTTAAAATAGTAGTGGGGCGTTGGCCCCATACACTGAAGGTGGCAGATTCAAACCCAAAAATAGCTTGGTGTTGTGGCGGGCGCCTGTAGTCCCAGTTACTTGGGAGGCTGAGGCAAGAGAATCACCTAAGCCCAGGAGTTGGAGGTTGCTGTGAGCAGTGTGATGCCACGGCACTCTATCAAGGGTGATAAAGTGAGACTCTGTCTCTCCAGAAATAATAATAATAATAATAATAAAATAGTAGTAACATTAAAATTCAAGTATTTTTATGTGTTGAGTCATGTTAGGTTTGGAAGTAAGAGAGTGATTTCACGTTTGGAAATAAGAGAGTGATTACTATAGACTTAGTTTAAAATTACTCATTATCTTTCAAAGATGGTGTTTGGAGATTTGCCCTGAGATTTTAAACATGTATATTACATCCTATCAAGAAGGGATGTTTAGGCTTGGTGTCTGTAGCTCAGCAGCTAGGGTGTCGGCCACATATAGCTGGGGCTGGCGGGTTTGAACCCAGCCCTGGCCTGCCAAACAACAACAACAAAAATAAATAGCTGGACGGGCATTGTGGCAGGTGCCTATAGTCCCAGCTACTGGGAGGCTGAGGCAAGAGAATTGCTTAAGCCCAAGAGTTTGAAGTGCTGTGAGCTGTGATGCTACGGCAGTCTACAAAGGGCAACATAGTGAGACTCTCAAAAAAAAAAAAAAAAAAAGGATATTTATTAAGCTTATCTTAAAAAATTGTCCATTGTTTGACTTCAATATCAACCACATCTTATCGGCATAGAGTACTTTATTAAGAGAATCTTGTTATATGCATAATAGTACTTTTGAGCATACTTTCTGTTCAGCATTTTTTGAGCAACAACTGTGGTGGGCTCTCTAACTTCAAAAACTGCTTAATATTTTGGTTTTTCCTTTCTCAAAATTATAGTTGTGGTATTTTTGGGAGTGGGCTTGTTTGTTTTGTGCTAGCCTCTCTTTTCATCTGAGCCTTCATACTTTTATGGAATTATTTCTCTTCCCTACCTCTAGTCGTATTGTAACTTCCTCAAATCAATTCTTTACACCACTGTTAAGAGTGGTTTTTCTATTACGCATGCTATTTTCCAGGTTTAACTTTTGCAGTTGTTCCTATTATTCATGGGACTGTTAAAGCTCATTTGCTTGGTATATGAAGTCCAATGTGATTTGGCCACATCAGTGGTTTCTTTTGATCAGAATCTAATATACTAGCTTCCTTTCCTCACTTTCCTATACAGTCAAACTGAATTTCTTGGCATTCCCAAATGTTCTTTCCCTTTCTTGGGCCTTTGCATTGCTATTGCTCTTTCTTCTATCCAAAATGCCTTCTTGGTTTTTTGTTTTGTTTTTGCTATTTATTTTTATTTCAGGATATTAGGGGGTATGCATGTTTAGTTTACATACTTTGTTTTTTGCACAAATTGAATCAAGGTCATAATTGTGCCCCTTACCAGAATGCCTTTCTTTGATTCCCCTGATGATGGTCTGTGGGGTAGTTAAGGTCAGACTCATGTGTCATTTCCAGGAAAACTGCCCTGCTTGCCCTAGAAAGTGATCCCTTCTACTGTGTTTCCTTAGTATACATTGGTTCCATACTATTTTGTGGTGATTATGTCTGTCCCTCCCAACACTCTAGCTCCTATCTTTATTGTTATTTTTAAGTTTCAGAACCATAATTTGTAGCCTACTGTTTTTCTTTCTTTGGTTTGTTTGTTTGCTTTTATTTATTTATTTATTTATTTATTTATTTATTTATTTATTTATTTATTTATTTTAGACAGAGTCTCAAGCTGTCACCCTAGGTAGAGTCCTGTGGTGTCACAGCTCACAACAACCTCAAACACTTGGGCTTAGGCGATTTACTTGTCTCAGCCTCCTGAGTAGCTTGGAGTTCAGGTACCTGCCACAATGCCCGGCTATTTTTTTGTTGCAATTGTCATTGTTGTTTTAGCTAGCCCTGGCCAGGTTCGAACCCACCAGCCTCAGGTGTATGTGGCCCTAACCACTGAGCTACAGGTGCCACCATGTAGCCTACTGTAGCCTACTGTTTTTACCTTAGGTGCCCTTAGATCTGAAGAGAGACCAAGAGGTATGTATAGGAGCATTTCCTTCTCTCATTTCCAAATTTTAACTTATTTCTTCCCAGCCCTAAAGATGACAAATGTGAACCCTTAGACATCATGTGAATCCCAATTCTGTTCTCTTTATTAGTAATTTAAAGTATTGTTCTTAGATCATGAACACTACAGGTCAGACCCTCGAGGACCCTACAGTGATGAGCCTACAGTCTTGAATGCTGCTCTGTTGGGACACCTTTGCTTTGAAGGCAGCCTGCCCAGATGACTGCAGTATTTATTGCTTGTAGAGTTTTTTCCACTTTTAATGATACTGTACCATTTGTATACATTATTGTTTAGATGGCCCGGGCTGGCTTTGAACTTGCCACCCTCAGTGTATGGGGCTGGTGCCATAATCACTATGCTATGAGTACCAAGCCTATTTGTATACAGAGATGACTTATCCCAGCCTCTAAATGCTTTAAATTAGAATTCTTGGGCTTCTCTTTTAGCATAATTGTATTAATAACAACCTCCAAATTCCCTTTCTCTTGTAGGTAAGAACTCAGGGCCCTATCCTCACAGCAAGTGGTAAAAACCCTGTAATGGAGCTCAATGAAAAAAGAAGAGGTCTCAAGTATGAACTCATCTCAGAGACTGGGGGAAGCCATGACAAGCGCTTTGTAATGGAGGTGTGTGCCTTGATACAAGCCAGCCTTTTTTTCTTCTCAAGGATGTTGGCATATCCTGAACTTAAATGTAAAAATTTTAGACTTAAAGTCAGTTCTGTGGCATTGTTTGATTTTTTTTTTTTCATGTTTTCTATGTTATGATACATTTAAATTAAAACTACATAGAGGAATTGCATGGGCTAATTGAAAAGTATTGTTTTTGATTTTAGGTAGAAGTAGATGGACAGAAATTCAGAGGCGCAGGTCCAAATAAGAAAGTGGCAAAGGCAAGTGCTGCGTTAGCTGCCCTGGAGAAGCTATTTTCTGGACCCAATGCAGCAAATAATAAGAAAAAGAAGATTATCCCTCAGGTATGAGTTAAGCATTAAACCTTAACAGAACCTTTGAAAAATGTTATAGGATTATATTTGCTTTCCTGTCCATGTGCCACTTCAGCTTTTCCTAAAGTTGTTTCTTCTTCCTGCATTTGGCAGCCTTTTCTTTGAGTTACGTCAGGAATAATAATGTATTAGCGGTTCCCTGTTCTGTGGTCTTCTAAGCAAATTATATGTATATAAAAAAGAGTCTGGTCAGGTGTGGTGGCTTGTGCCTGTAATCTCAGCACTTTGGGTGGCTGAGGTGGGAGGGTTGCTTGAGCTTAGGAATTAAAGACCAGCCTCGGTAACATATTAAGATGCCATTAATAAAAGAAAAAAATTAGCTGGGTGTGGTGGCACATGTCTATAGTATAGTCCCAGCTTCTTCGGAGGCTGAGGCAGGAGGATCTCTTAAGCTTGAGGGTTTAGTGAACTATGATTTGGCTGCTAGGCTTTAGCCTGGGCAACAGAATGACTCTGTGTGTGTGTGTGTGTGTGTATACACATATATATGTATGTACCAACAAATGTGTGTGTATACACACACACACACATACACATATACATACACACACACAAATGTATATATGTATGTACCAGCAAACAAGTGTGTGTATGTGTATTGTATATATACACACACACATATATGTACACATTTGTTTGTTGGTTTGACTATTAGTAGTATTTGGAGGGTTGAGGTCATTCTTGATGGGGTAAAGTGCTGAAGTGATTTGGACCTTCATAAGGTATAAGCTGTTGTTTAGAAAGCTGCCAAGAGTATTTAGGGCTTACATTTATCATAGTTTGCAGGTGTCCTTTCAATTCCTTTCCAGTTTTGTCCTTTTGCTTTGTTTAATTTGGGTTTTCCTTTTGAATGGCACAGAACTTGACACTGTGTTGCTTTTGTTCATTACTGACCTTGGTAATGTCAGTACTACTGAAGATCCAGATCTCAGCAAGGTATTTAGAAAAAAATGGCTTCCAAATTACATACTCATGGGTATGAGATTCTTCCATCTATTCATATATCCATTCAAAAAGTATTTTCTAGATGGATACCATATATGTGATTGTGTGGGAAAAAGAGTTACATCAGTAAATATAAGACACATCTTTTGCCTCATGGAGAGTACTGGTGTAATAATAATTTCTGAATATATTATGTGATAGAAACATAAAATGCTTAGACCAGTGGTTCTCAGCTTTCCTAATGCTGCAATTTATTTTCATTGTTACAAAGGGGTTGCGACCCACATGTTGAGAACCGCTGGCTTAGACTAATAGAATGAAACTTAGATTATTTAAGATTCTATGCTAAACATTTTACATATTGTAAGTCCTTTGTAGGAGAATAGAATTGATGTCATTTTACACATGAGGAAATGAGGCCCTAAGAAATGGAGTAGTAGTAACATGGCTGCCTGTAGTAACATGGCTAATTGATATTCTTTTAAAACCAGGTTTTTCTGATTCTAAAGGTCATGGGCATTTTACTTTACATATTTTATCAATCTAGAAGTTTGTTTTGTATTTACTGTAATCACTGCTTAAATTCTAGGATTCAAAAGACAAATAGGGAAAACTTTTACTGAGTTGAAATAAAAAATTAACACATAGAAAATAAGTAGATTTTCTTTTCTAAAATCTTCTGGTAAATATAAGACAAAATATATTCTGAATTACCCTATTCTGTTGTACTTTTCCCACATTACCTCTTATGTTTGGTCAGTTAATTTTAGTACTTAAAAAGCCTCTGTGTAAATATGTATTAGGCAGTTAAGTTTGTTTCCAGTGACATGAGCTAGATTTGTGTGGAATCACTGTGCTTCCAGATTGTTGCTTCTTAATTACTTCTGACTAAAAAAAAATTTTTTTTTTTTTTAAGATGTCTATAGGAAGTTCACTTAGTTTTGGAAATTTTGCATACCAGAAGCTGTAAAACTCATGTGTTTGCTTCATAGCCAAGACTTACTCTTCTTTTGGATGGTGGGTTGGATTATTTTAGGCAAAAAGAAAAATGGCTATCCCTGTATATGATACATTTGACCTTGAAACTGTCTTCTGCCCAATTACATTTGAGATAGAAGCTATCCTGGAAGGAATAAAGGATGGTAATTGTTTTTTTACTGAGATAAATGTGTGTATCTTCTGACTCTCTGAGCTTCTGAGACAGTGTTGACTTTATCATACAGTGTGCTTTGAGGCTGTGCTTCCTTTGTTTGCACATTGGTTTATAGTGGAGAAGCCTGGTAGTTTTTAGCTTTAGGTTTTGTTGTGTATATATATATATATTTTTTTGTTGTTGTTGTTGTTGTTGTTGTTGTTGTTGCAGTTTGGCCAGGGCTGGGTTTGAACTCACCACCCTGGGTATATGGGGCCAGCACCCTACTCACTGAGCCACAGGCACTACCCGGTTTTGTTGTATATTTATATTAAAAATGTGCCATTTAGCTAAAAACTAGACACCTTTTGATTTTCTTAAAATTTCAGTTTGGAAACGGAATTTATCAACAGTGCTGCATATTCTTACTCCTGGATACCCTGTTCTGTATATTCTTTCAGTTGCTCTTTCTACTCTAAAGTAAGGATGACAAAGTGGGTACCATTTTCCAATTAGTGGGAGATTGCCATAGAGAGAGGTTATATGATTTCACCAGTATTGTATGGCATTTTAGAGCAAGGAAGAGGCTTTTGAGGTGGTTGGTATTTATTTAATAGTTAATACATACATATATAATAAATACATACACATACACACATATACAGACAGCAGAGGAAACAGGTTCAGAGAAATCCCATGACCTTTCTGAAGTCCCAGTTACCTAGAGCAAGAGCTGGAATCCTCATCTTTGATCCTCCTGTCTTCATCCTTTCTTTTTCTAACCCAACTCAGATTCACAGCTACTGCTAAGGTAGTTTTGGGAGATATTTTCTGCCTCTAGGTAGAGAATTCAGTGAATTTGGAATTTGGGTCAAGTGTCCATAATTACTTTACTCAGGTTCAAAATGACTTCAGATATTAAGGTACTAGTAATTTGATACTGCAATTTGTGTGTAGAAAATGAGTTCTTTCTGGATAACACCCAAGTGTGAAGTTATTTACATGCTTTTATGTGCCCAGCATATTCTCTGGAATAACTCTGTAAGGCAGGTGTCATTTTCATTTTATAGATGATAAATTGAAGGTTCAAGATCACAGATAATTCATTGTTTCACCTATATGCTCATGGCTTCTCAGAGTGGTTGTGTACCAAAGAGGTGACAGGATGATAGTTCGTTCTTCTCTCAGTAATGAAAATAATGTTATTTTGAACAGGCAAAGGGTGTCGTGAATACAGCTGTGTCTGCAGCAGTCCAGGCCGTTCGGGGCAGAGGAAGAGGAACTCTAACAAGAGGAGCTTTTGTGGGGGCAACAGCTGCTCCTGGCTACATAGCTCCAGGTATAGTATAGCCTGAAAGAAATTGGCCCCTTCTTCTGGGCCAAATTTAGAATAATAGCAATTCTAAGGTTATACAGGGTCTCTAGAAATATAATATGGAATAAGATGAATTTATACAGAAATTAAAAATAAATCTAGAGACTGGCATAGATTTTCTCTTGGAATCTGCTGAGTTACTGGAGGCTTCTTGGAGAGACCTGACAGATGAGTAATATTGCACTTGGTTGAGGGAACATGTTTTGATTAGGAATTAAGAGAAGTACTACTATTCGAGGAGTTTGGACATCAGAGCACAGTATATTCCATGGAGACATAGATGACATGCTAGGTATAATAAGAAAGAAAAACTGTTGACAAGAGGCTACTTAATTGGCTGAAGGACTGGCATTATTAGTGTTGAACTCAGCTTAAAAAAGGAAAAGGGGAGGGCGGCTGCTCATTTATCCAGAGCTGAGTAGATACTTTTATGTAAGTGATTTCACTTAATTGTTTTTAATTCTCACAGTATTTCTTCAGATAGAAGTTATTTTCCAAGGAAGGAAACTGAGGTTTAGGGAGGTAAGGTAATGAGCTCAGAGTGAAACAATGCCTAAATAGAAGATTAAGGATTTTTGAATGTAGGTATTTACATTTCCAAAGTTTATATTCTTTCTATTCCACACCATGTCTTAAGGAAGATGGAGGAGGACATGCTCTCCTGTGTATGATACGGCTTTAGTTAGGGGAACTAAGTGCTATGAGTGTACCATTTGATGAGATAGATGAGCATTGTGGGGGTAAAAGAAAAAAAGTATGAGTTTTCTTACAGTTTGATACAGTGTATGTCCAGAATTAAGATATTCTGTGCATCTTTATTTCTACTGAAAGTTAGTATTTTTGGCCTTCAAAAAAATTATTTTTTTTTTAAGAGACAATCTCACTTTGTCGCCCTCAGTAGAGTGCTGTGGCGTCATAGATCATAGCCACCTCCAGCTCTTGGCTTAGGCGATCCTCTTCCTTCAGCCTCCTGAGTAGCTGAGACTACAGGTGCCCACCACAATGCCTGGCTACTTTTTGTTGCAGTTTGGCTAGGGCTGGGTTTGAACCCACCACGCTCGCTATATAGGGCCGGCACCTTACTCACTGAGCCACAGGCACCACCCTTTTAGCCTTATTTAAGGCATTATGGAAAGGGCAGGACTTTTATTAACAATAATAGGCAAGTTATTGAGATGAGCTTTTGTTGTCTGTAGTGATATGTTCCATTGGGGCTTAATCTGGATACATCTCTTGTTGCTGGGGACTGTTTAACTCTGGCTAGAGTGGTAAGCTGCTCTGGTTTAGTGGCAGTAATCAGCAGAGGAAACATTTATGTCTGCTGGTTGCCAGGCTCTTTTGCTCTAGTTTTTCTCTTTTGTCATTGCATTGACCTCTCTGAAAGGCCTGTCTGCTGAAAATTTTAAAAAGGAAGTTCTTTTATGGCCTAGAAAATATTTAAATTAGATCAGTTTATATTATGAATGGGTTATATGCCTTTTGTGGAGTATATTCTATGCAGTAGGGACTGTCATAGGTATATTTATATACATTATATAATTAGATTTGTCTGCCAACTCAGTTACTGCACATGATACTGAGGCTCAGAGAGGTTAAAAAAACAGGTACATTGCAAAGATACCTTGCAAATAAAAGGTGAAGTCAGAATGATAGCCCCAGTGTCCTGAGCAGTGACCTCTGTCATAGTTACAGTCTCATCTCTCTTTAAGGGGGTTTGGTAAAACCATTGAAACTATAGCCTTAGCCAAATAGCTACTGTTTCCTAGAATATTTGATATATAACTTTCTTTTTTTTTGAGACAGAGCCTCAAGTGTCACCCTGGATAGAGTGCTGTGGCATCACAGTTCACAGCAACCTCCAATTCCTGGGCTTAAGTGAGTCTCTTACCTCTGCCTCCCAAGTACCTGAGACTACAGGTGCCCGCCACAATACCTGGTCATTTTTTTTTTGTTTCTGGTTGCAGCCATCATTGTTGTTTGGTGGACCCAGGCTGGATTTGAATCCACCAGCTCAGGTGTACGTGGCTGGCGCCTTAGCCCATTGAGCCACAGGTGCTGAGCCTATAACTTTCTTTTTTAAAGAAGTAATTTCTTTATTGGTCTCTGATCCATTTCTTGTTTCTACTGTTTATTTCAGTTGCATGTGTCTTTTGAGCACTAAGGCTGAGTTTTGATATCCCTAGTTATATATTACCTAACTGTGAACTAAAAAGTAAAAATTATTTATCCCTTAGGATAAATTTTGATTTGTTCCCTAAAAGTAGTTTACTTTTTCTTTAGCATACATTTGAGTATTTTTGTCTCAAACAGGAGATTTAGAACAGGACATTAAAAGATGCCTCAAATCTAGCCTTTGCCTCAATGAATGGTGGGGGTCAGATGGGGTAGGAACAGATATTCAAATAAACATAATGCAATATAATGCAAGTTGTAACATGGGGTGGGCAAAGGAATGTACAGCAAGCCTGAGAAATTCCACAGAAAAGATGATATTTGATCTCTATGTCAAGGATGATTTGTAGTTGATTATCCAGAGAAGGAGGGAACAAAATCACTCTGAGTAGCAGAAATGATTACAGAAAAAGGACTTGTAATGAGGAAAAGCAGTGATTTGGGTACATTGTGAAGGTCCCATGTTGACTTTGTACCCTCTCTGGAAAGTGAGTTATCTGAGTGATTTTGTAGTTAACATATTTTTAAAAAGTATTTTACTGGAAGAGTAAAGATTACAGCTTCTATTAGCATAGTATTAGTATTTCCAATCCTTACAATAAAATTGTAGAGTAGTTTGGAAGGTTTTCCATTTCTAGATGAAAAGATGGGACTCAAAATTAGCTGTCTAAATAAGGACATACAAGAAATTAGGCTCCGTGTGGGTATTCACACCTATAATCCTAGTACTTTGGGAGGCTGAGGCAGGAGAATTGCTTGAGGCCAGGAGAATAAAGACTTGCCTGGGCTGTAACACACTAAAACCCTATCTCTACACAAAATAGATAAATTAGGTGGGCATGGTGGTAAGCACCTATATTTCCAGCTACACTGCAGCCTAGGAGTTTGAGGCTGTAATGAGCTATGATTGTGTCACTGCACACCAGCCTGGGCAACAGAATGAGGCCTGAAAAGAAAAGAAGTTGGTATCAGAACTAATTGGTTCAATAATGTGCTCTTTGTGTCACACACTATTTTTTTTTTTTTTTTTTTTTTTTTGAGACAGAGTCTCACTTTATCACCTTCGGTAGAGTGCTGTGGCGTCATAGTTCACAGCAACCTCCAGCTCTTGGGCTCAGGCGATTCTCTTGCCTAAGCCTCCCAAGTAGCTGGGACTACAGGTGCCTGCCACAATGCCCCGCTATTTTTTTGTTGCAGTTTGGCCAGGGCCGGGTTTGAACCCGCCACCCTCAGTATATGGGGCCAGCTCCCTACTCACTGAGCCACAGGTGCTGTCCTACACTAGTTTTTACTTTATAAATATGAACCTTTTTTACAGGCACCAAATTTGACAAAAATTTGACATTAGTCAAATTTTCTAGCATTTGCTTTGATAACCTATGCTGAGGCCAGGACTTCAAATACCAATACGTCATAGACCTTGCCCTTGGGCTCACAACCTGACCCATATACTATCTTTAATGGCAGCTAAGGCCTCAGCCTGCACTGTCACTATTTTTTGAAAAGAGACTTGGAAACTTGTTTCCCAACTTTGAGAAATTGGTAATTTGAGTGGTTTTAAGTATTCCTCTGTTTGACAAATAATTATATTTAACGTGTAGTTACTATGTGTTAAACATTGGTAAGGTTCTGATGATACAAAGATGATTGTGATTGACCAGATCTCTGCCACTGTGGTGGAGAACACAAATAAAGTGTAGTGAGAAATAGAAGTAGGATATTGTGGTAGACGAAGGAGAGCCTTGTAGGCCATGGTGAGGACGTTTCATAGCTAAGTAGGCACAGAGGGAATGGCTAGATAACTCTGGCAGTAGTTCTTACTTATCCACCATTGGGAAGAAGTCCTCAGGGCCCATGGTGTTGGGCCAGGTAGTGCTTGTGAATTGGGCCAGCGATGATTGCTGTGGGTCTTGGACTGATCTGCTTTCTTCTTCTTTGCACTAGGGTATGGAACACCATATGGTTACAGTACAGCTGCCCCTGCTTATGGTATGTATACTATCTTACTGATCTCTCCTGTTAGCAACTATCACAACATTTCAAAGCACAGTTTGTATCTAGGGTTTCTATAAATGAATCAGAGGATCTCAGAACTATTATTCTAGTGACCCAACTTAAATTCCCTTTGAAAATGCCACAACCTTGTGGTTCTTGGTTTGGTTGGAGTTGCTCTTCTCTCCGCTTTGCCTGATCGAAGGACTGCTTGTTCTAATTGCCTGTTTCTGACCATATTGGAATTAAATATTTTAAAAGTTCTTCTTACAGCCAACTTACACTCCATTCAAAGGCTACTGAAGGGCCATACACAGTTTCTAGTTTGGCTGGCTTCCCACTATATAGCTACATTACGTTTAAGTTTCTGGTTTGGAACTGTGTGAACTGCGTAATTTGAGTCAAGAATAGGAAATGCTCACTTCAAATTTGTAGCCATCATCCTTTTTCATAAATTTTGCTTTGAGGGTGAAGTAAATGGGTGTTGTTAGTCTTAGAAAGGAGGTGATGGGGGTATTACCAGCAGTGTTACTTAAGTCTGTAGTACATGGTAGAATATTATAGGTGTTTCTCTTTTCTCTTTCAAAATAAATAAATACAAGCAAATGTGTAAATGAACCCTAGTGGCCCTTTGGATAACTTTTGAATGAGGTTTATGTGGCAATGGAGGCAATAGGTTTGGAGTCAGTGATATGCTCTTAGACATTTTTCCTAACTCAGGTGCTCCATCTTATAGTATATCCACCATATGCAGGAAGTTGTCATTGAGAGAAGAGAGCACTAGATTGTATATGTGTGTGTGTGTGTGTGAGAGACAGAGAGAGAGAGAGAGAGAGAGAGCACGCAAGCGCGTGCATGCTCCAGGCTGGGTGTGCACACGCACAGAAGAGAAAGGCCCGCCCTTCCTGTATTGCCACTCGTGGCCTTAGTCCTCTATATGAGCCTCAGACCTTCGCATCGTGCTTTTCCTCTTCACACATCTGCTTTGCCATTTTTGTTTGGATGAAAATTGCGGGTCCTTAAGCTAAACTGAATCTTCATCTGATTTCATAACTGTAGAAATAAGGATAAAGAGAATACTTTGCCCATTAAGATTGCCAGTTTATATCCTGGGAAGATGTGAAGTTACAAGGGTCCGACATTTGGTGCAGGTTTTCTTCAAGGCAGAGTATGGAGCCTGGAGTTATATCCTTGACCTGTATGACTCCTCTGGCACAATTAGATATGGTCAAAATTCCCTGTATTTTGAGCTGGAGCCATACAGGGTGATTAGGAATTGGGGATGAATCTAAGAATGTATGTTCACCCAGATTTCCTTCTAATTTTAAACTCTCTAATGCCTTTTGGCCATTTACTTTTACCATTCAGCTAGCTTCTGGATATCCTGACCACCTCATCCTTCCTGTGAATTAGGTCTGGTCAATGTATTCAAATATATTTTGACTCACTAGACTCACTGTAATGTGTCTTGTGTAAGTGCCAAAACATTCTGGGGCAGGTTTTCTGTGTCATTCTTTTAGATCATATAGTTAAGTTTCACATTGTTTAGTAAAGATTTGCTAGAGCTTAATTTTTTCCTTTAAAACACTTTTATATCCAAGTTACATTCATGTTTTTCCTCAGTCTTTTTAATTTTTCTCTCTTGTTCTTCTCTTTCCTTCTTTAACATTATATTTTCACCTTGTGGCCTCTGAGCCACTTCAAGAGGCTCCTCTCTTCTCTGTGCCATATAACTGACTTCCAAAGCTGGTGAAATTTGATGCCCCCATTTTTCACATAAAAACATTTGGTTTTTAAATGTTACTGTGATGCAAACTTACTAAAACGATGCTTTATTTTGGCTGTAAGGTAAATATGTCTTTTGGCCTTTGTAAAGCTGTTGCATGTGGGGTAATTTCCCTCTGATCATCTGGTGCTCTTGAATACCTGCTGTTGCTGCTTTGTGATTTCTCCATAGGTTAAATATTAGAATAGAAATAGAAGCAGATTTTAAATCATGCTTGAGTATGCAGAAGTTTGTGAGGCCACAAGAACGTATTTAATTACAAATTAATTAAGCAGTTAATCTTTCCAGATTTGTCATGCCAATATTGGCAGTAGCCATTAAGAGAAACACAGACCTGGTCAAAGTTCCAGTTTGAGCTGTCTTTTTGAGGAACTGAGGCCTGCACAGAAAGCTTTACTTTTCTTGTCAATTCTTGTTCCTTTTGTAATATGTGATAAGCCAAATTGAGAGCTATATGGATTTGTAGAGTCACTTTAGAATATTTATCAGTAGCTTTGCTTTTAATTGTTAGGATTCAATTAATCCTGAGGCAGCTCAGGCAAATGAAATTGCTTCCTGTGATGTAGCAGTCTTAACTTTGAATGGAAAATATTATTTATCAAAATATGAAGAGCAATTTCAAAATAGATCTGTGAGAGATTCATGGGCCTCTTCCACAATGGTACATGTTGACTGACTAATCTGGAAAAGGTTAATGATAATTACTGTAAGATATTTTTTTACCTGAAATTTTTATTGGAGTATTAAACTTATTTGGAGTCCTCTCCGTTTCTTTTCTCTGTAGGTTTACCCAAGAGAATGGTTCTGTTGCCCGTTATGAAATTCCCAACATATCCTGTTCCCCACTACTCATTCTTTTAGCAAATGACAGAAGCTAATTCCTATTGAACAACATTACAGTACAATACAGAATGTTAGAGAAAAAGCCTTTTTATTCTGCTTTCTTTGAACACATACTTGATCAAAATTCTTTGTAAAGAACATCTTTCCTACTTTTTGATTTTAACAAATGCAAATTTA
>CAUYON010186985.1:0-28933 GCA_963573935.1 Arctocebus calabarensis
CAAACAACAATAGTGGGTGCAACCTAAAAATGGCCAGGCATTGTGGCGGGCACCTGTTGTCTCAGCTACTTGGGAGGTGGAGGCAAGAGACTTGCTTGAGCCCAGGAATTGGAGGTTGCTGTGAGCTGTGATGCCACAGCAGTCACGCCAGGGTGACAGCTTGAGGCTCTGTCTCAGAAAAAAAAAAAAATAGAGAATGAAAGCTAACGTGGGGGTGGGAAGAACTTTCCTTCCAGTAGGCCTAAAAGAGTAAGCTAGCAGAGGTTGCAGGGGAGCTAGAGGGCGTCTAGGATCCAGGAGGAAGGCCAGGAAGGGGATTAGTGGTGGGGAGGGAAATAAAAATCCAACTTCCTGCCCAGTACTGCTGGAGACACAAGCAGAGAACTTGGAAGGCAAGCGGGGCAGGGAGGAGTCGGTAGCGAGCGAGGACCGCGCTCCTCCGCTCACCCTCCAGCGCGGGCAGGCAAGGCACGTGCTGGGGAGCGGGGGTTGCGCTGGGCCCCGAGAGCTGTGGGCACCAATCAACGGTTGCCATAGCAGCGTTTGACATCACCTGTGTGTGGTGCCCCTGCTGCCGGGGCTGGTGATTGGAGGAAACCCTGTGTCTACAGAGTGGCTGTAGCCTGTGAGCAGCGAGATCCAGGGACAGAGTCTCAGCCTCGCCGCTGCCGCCACCCAGAGACTGCTAAGTCCGTCCGTCCACCCAACCGCCGCCACCCACTCTGGACACAGAGCATCCAGTCATGGATAAAAATGAGCTGGTTCAGATGACCAAACTGGCCGAGCAGGCTGAGCGATATGATGACATGGCAGCCTGCAGGAAGTCTGTAACTGAGCAAGGAGCTGAATTATCCAACGAGGAGAGGAATCTTCTCTCAGTTGCTTATAAGAATGTTGTAGGAGCCCATAGGTCATCTTGGAGGGTCGTCTCAAGTATTGAGCAAAAGACGGAAGGTGCTGAGAAAAAACAGCATATGGCTCGAGAATA
The DNA here is from genome assembly GCA_963573935.1 of Arctocebus calabarensis. Lineage (NCBI taxonomy): Eukaryota > Metazoa > Chordata > Mammalia > Primates > Lorisidae > Arctocebus > Arctocebus calabarensis. The sequence goes on from CAUYON010186985.1 coordinate 989, forward strand.
CAGAGAGAAAATTGAAACCCAGCTAAGAGATATCTGCAATGATGTACTGTCCCTTTTGGAAAAGTTCTTGATTCCCATTGCTTCACAAGCAGAGAGCAAAGTCTTCTATTTGAAAATGAAAGATTACTACCGTTACTTGGCTGAGGTTGCTTTTGGTGATGATAAAAAAGGAACTGTGGATCAGTCACAACAGGCATACCAAGAAGCTTTTGAAATCAGCACTTACTAGGCTGTGGTGGGAACAGATGTCTCATGGATACTACGTGTTAAACCGTGTGTATCTGAGGAATACTCAATCTCAGTGCACACCTTTGACTACAGCTGCAGAAATGTTCCTCTAGACAGAGTTGTGACCCAATTTACTCTGGATAAGAGCAGAAATGGTTCACATTCCATTATTTGTAAAGTTACCTGCTGTTGCTTTCATTATTTTGCTACACTCATTTTATTTGTATTTAAATGTTTTAGGCAACCTAAGAACAAATGTAAAAGAGAAGATGCAGTAAAAAGAATTGCTTGATATCTATTACTTTGTGTATATCAAGCACAGCAGTAAAACAAAAAACCCATGTATTTCACTTTTTTTAGGTTTTTTGTTTTTCTGATTTTTTTTTTTTTTTTGATACTTGCCTAACATGCATGTGCTGTAAAAAATAGTTAACAGGGAAATAACTTGAGATGATGGCTAGCTTTGTTTAAATGTCTTAGGAAATTTTCATGAACAATCCAAGCATAATTGTTAAGAACACGTGTATTAAGTTCATGTAAGTGGAATAAAAGTTTTATGAATGGAAAAAAAAATTCAAAAAAGTAAAAAAAAAATAAACCAACAAAAGTACAGAAGACAAAGATGGATACTATTTACTGGACAAGGGACAAGTTATTTCAATCCTAAATATCTGTGCACCCAACTTAAATGCTCCCAGGCATATAAAATGAATGCCAGCTGATCTGAACAATATTATATCCTGCACTGAAGGGGAGAAAATAAGCAAGAGTGACCTAGACTACTGATGCTCTAGGTGTTGTTGCCAATGTAATACCCCAGTATATATCCATATAAGACCACTGTGTTCAATGTAAATGCCCTAAAAGCTATAGTGTGAGACCTCAGTTGTGGGATTAAGGGAGTATTGGACTTTTTTTCCTAAATGGATGCCTGCATTTATGATCTAATTATACATGTGTTTTTCTCACTTATTCTTCCAAATAATGAAGTTAAGTAATTACTGTTATTTGCTCCATGTCCAAGAGGAAAAATATAAAGCTGACAGAGAGGTTAAGTATGATAAGTCACCCTAAATCACACAGCCATGCAGGGGTGGAGTTCAGCTTGGAACTCTGGTGGTCTGCCTGGCTCCAGCTCAAGTACACCCCTTAGTTGTCCTTCTGAGTATACTAATTCTAAGCAGACTTAATTTTAATGCCTAATTCTTAACACCTGCTTCAAAGTGGCTTTCTATTAGTCTGTGAACTCTTGCTGAGCTCTCCTTTACTCATGGCAACCAGCACAGATCCTGGCATAGAGGAAGTACAAAGTAAATGACAGAAGTAAGCTATATAATTCTTATGTTTGGATAAGAATCAGTGATTCCTGGGCAGCACCTGTGGCTCAGTGAGTAGGGTGCTGGCCCCATATAATGAGGGGGTGGGTTCAAACCTGGCCCCAGCCAAACTGCAACAACAAAAAAGCTGGGTGTTGTGGTGGGCACCTATAGTTCCAGCTCCTTGTGAGGCCGAGGCAAGAAAATGGCCTAAGCCCAAGAGCTGGAGGTTGCTTTGAGCTGTGATGCCACAGCACTCTACCAAGGGTGACAAAGTGAGACTCTGTCTCTTAGAAAAAAGAAAAAGAGTCAGTGATTCCTAAAATGGTCTTGAAACATCAGTGCAGAAATCCCATGTATTGAGCTGTGAGATTGCAGCATGAACTTGTTATTGTTATAACTCTTTGACTCAGAGTTAGTCTGTTTGTTCCACCAGGGACAGTTTTGGCTACCCCCAGAGGCTACTCAAAACTTCAGTAATATGGTTAGCATACACCTCTAATTGTTTCCCCTGAGGCTCTCTTGCCAAGATACTGTTGTTGTTGTTGTTGTTGTTGTTGTCATCGTTGCAGTTTGGCTGGGGATGGGTTCAAACCACCCTCGGTATATGGAACCAGCGCCCTACCCACTGAGCCATGGCACTGTCCATTGCCATAATACTTTTGTATTTCTTAAGTCTCTCTCTGTTTAATAAGGTCAGTAGAGTTAACCCCCAAGTCAACTGTCACCTCTATAACAAATTTCATGTTGAAAAGTCAGGATAACTTTATGGAGCCACATCGTGAGACAATGAATGACTCTGGGAAGTATATATCACTTCTTAGAGTGACAGGCTAGCTGGAGATGCACCAATTATCATTAACCTTTGTCCCTAGCAAGACACCTGGACTTCATATTACCTGTCTTGGTTTTGCTGCAGCCCTGATTCATGGGCAATGGAGTAACAGTGGACAGTCATAGGACAACTCAGACTTAAAATATTCTCTTGGCACAGCCCAGGCCTCTGAAGTCCTTGTCAAGTTGTGCCTAGGGAGATTTCCCTTGTGTCTGTCCCAGGTGGACTTCAGAGTCTGGGGACCAACTAGTTAGGAAATGTTGATAGTTAATGAAAAAGAGTGAAATTTATTCTACACCCCTGGGAAAAAGAAATACTCACCTCTGTCCACATGTTCATTTTCTACTATACTGCCTGCTTTTTCAGAAGTAGAAGAGAATTACCTGTTGTGCATCTAGTGTCTGAAGAAGCAATCAGGAAATAATTCGTTCTCTATTGATATACACAGCTCTTAGGTCCATAAAACCATTTTAATCTGTTAATATTGAACTCCTCAAGTCACTAACGATCAAGCCTGTTGACCTCTGTCTGAAGGAAAGCACTTGCTGAGCAGAGACCACAGTTATTCCCACCCCACAAGTAAAGGACTACAAGCCAATGCCATAGGTAAGTGAGACTTCATAGCTGTCTGAAGTTTTGTTAAATTCAGACAAACATGTTATAACTTGGCAAGGGAAGGGTTACCAAAAAATATCATGTTCATCCCAAAGCAAATTTAATCTTAGGAAAAAAAAGTTTTGCTCTAAGACAAAGCAGGAAGAGGCTCTTGGTCGGGTTTTCTGCACCACTGTCATTGAGTGGATTCCTTCAGTGACTGAAGCCTTAGTACATAGCTGGAAGAAGCCTGGCTGATTTGAGTCAGCTGCTCAGTTCATCTTATTGATGCAATTCGGTGATGATTCTATCCTACACTTGAGGGATGGAGTGGCTGGTATGTCATTTTTAAAAATTCACACCATCCATGGAGTTCACAGTGAATAGCATGGGGGGGATGGTATGGATGATGTCAGAATGGTGCAGGCTACTTTTGAGTGCAAAGAGGAAGTGGAGGCTGCTCTCCTTAGACCTCCAGACAGAGTCCGGAGAAGTGTCAGTCCACTAATCAAGCACATCTGATGAAGTTGTAGTTTGGCTCTGATGGCAACAGGGAGTGACCAATTTTCAAAATGACAAACCTGCTCTGTGCTATAGAACATAGCAGCAGCCTTTTCACCAAAACATGGAATTGGAATAAGCCCCTCAATGGACTTTGAAAGGTTGTAGTGCTTGTTCTTTAAACCCAAGTACACATGCCACTCTGGGTAAACAAAGCCTTTCTAAGGAATATTCAGGCAGAGGTAGTTGCAAATTCTGAATATCTACAGTAAGTCAGAAATCATATTTATGTAACTAAACTTATGAAAAAATTCAGATGCTTGTTTAAAAATGTGCGTATGTGTGTGTGTCTGAATAGTTTTACAAAATTCTTTGGGAGGAACCCTACAATTATTAAGCATCTGAAAAGCTGTCTATGTTTATTTTTTCTCTTATTCCTGCTTTAGGATGAAAGTTGACAGCCACCAGGAAATGATTAAGCTATATTTGAACCCATGTTTTTCAAGTTTTAGAATCATTAGAACCACCTTCAAGTCTTGTTAAAACACAGATTTCTGGGCTCCACTCTTGTAGTTTCTGAGTTTGAGGGGCCTGGGGTGAGACCTGAGAATCCATATCTCTAACAAGTCCTAGAGCTTGCTGATGCTTCTGGTGCACAGCCTCCACTTTGAGAACATCTGGTCTAACCACATGCATTTTTCTATGGAAACTAAAATGAGCTACTTGTGAATCAAGTTAGTCTTTTCCTCTTTGGTACCTCCCTCTGTCTAACCTTCTTCATCCTATATTGGAACGGTCAGAATTTTTTTTTTTAATCTCAAAGATAGTGAGCAGGAACTAGGGTATTTGCCTTTGTTTCTTCTCTCTCCCCCCATCTTCTTTTTGACTGGCTAGTTCCTACTCATTCTTCATGTCTCAGTAGAGATGTTACTACTTCCTTGTCACCTTCCTTAGTCGGGTAACCTTCCTGGGTGCTCTTTGTATGCCTTTTAACATACCCCAATACATAATTATATGTCAGAATTATCTGTTATTTTCTGTCCCTCCCATAAGATACTTGAACCCCTTGAGGGCAAGGTCTGTGTCCAGGAGGTTGCTAGTAGTGAGTCTTTGTGTTAGGTAATGAGTTCTTGGTTTCCAAAAACATGAGAATAGAAAGGAAGGTATGGATATAAGACACATTGAAAGGGAATATCATTCTCAGTGTCTGCTCCATATTATGTGTTTGTAAATGTTTATCAAATTAAATGAACACATTAACAGTTTGCTGACTTATGTAATGTGAAGAGTAAGACAGAAACTAACAGTAAAGTTGAAAATGGTATTGGTTTATAAAGATATGGGGCAAAATAATGTGTTTAATATTGGTCAAGTGGTATTTAAAGTAATAGCAGATGTACAAATGGATATGCACACCTGAAGAAGTGGTACAGAAGATTTGTTGATTATAAATTGTAGCACTGTCATTACAAGCATTGGCATAGAAATCACACACATTCCTGGCCAGCTTTGTTTCATCCAGCAAGTCTCACAAAGCTCTCAGACCTCATCATTCTGGTGCAAGGGAGGTCAGTCTAGACCTTGCTGGCCGGAGAGAATATTTGCAACAAAGTCTAGAGCAGTGTTGGCCTGGCAAGCAGCCTCAGACACCTGCTTATCTATAGGCAAGAGTCAGAAGGGAACACAGACACCCAGCAGGGCAGTCCTTACTGGCCCACAATGGTTCTCTTCCCTAGATATTCTGACCTTATGACCTTCCCTTTCTCCTTTATCTCTTCTTTATCCTAAAGAATGATAATGCACTGGCTGAAGAGGTGGGAGGAAAGCACTATAGGTCTTTCTGTCGCAATCCCAGTGTGGGAAGGAACATGGAACCTTGAGTGGTGAACTTGAGCAAGCAAAAGCCAATATTGTTCTGACAACCTTTCCCTGTGCCACTACACCATAATTCCTATTCTCATTCTGTTCCTGAATGACGAGATAATTGGTTTCCACCTGTGGTTAGGTCTCATTTAGCTTGGAGTGGAAGCTCATGGGAGGCTTGTTGGCCAGAAGGCCTGGGGGATGCTCTGTTCTCTCTTCCTCAAATATTGCATGTTGATTGAATTTGTGGGTTTCACGGTGCAGCAGAGGTAAAACCTGCAATGAAATTTTGTAGAACAAAGAGACTACTCACTTTCTTAGGCAAGTAGCGAATTTTCTATATTTTCCCACAACTTATACAGTCATTTCTGCATGTACACACTATTAATCAACAACCTTGTGACTCAAATCCCATTACCCAGGCCTCATGCTGCTTGGCGTCACTGAGTCTACTGATTAATCAATAACCATTCCACTAACCTTATCTAAAGCTATTCTTGTACTATATAATTAAAACAAAACCACAAAACAAAGTTCTGGAGGAATGAGCTGATTGAATGCTCTAACTTTCAAGATCATCTGGAAGTAGTTATTCATCTTAGGGAGTAGTCAGGAAATTCCTGTGGCATACAGGTATTCTGTTTGCAGGCCTGCTCCCATGAAGCTCGTCCCTAAATCACTTCTACATGATTAGGCCCTTAAGCCACATATGGAGTTCTACCCAGGTTTTTTCCTTCCTTACTCACAAAAGACTTTAAACTTTTTCTCTCAGAATGGAACTGTTTAAAAGTTTATTTATAGCCTTTCTGCCTATAATTGTGTTCACACAAGTCTAAGGGTCCAGATCCCTTTATTATTATTATTATTTTTTTTTTTGCTAGAGAACTACCTTTATGTTTTTTCCAGCAGAGGATGCAGGGTTGGGGGTGGCCCACTGCAACAGCTGGAGGGTTAGGGGCTAAAAACATTGGAGATGAGCTTGTGTCAAGGGCTTTTGTGCTTTAATCAACCTAATAGTATAATCAATGCATTCTTTGTTGACAAAGATCTGATTCAACTGCTTTCTTTCCCCACCTGTAGCTGTAGATAGAAGAAATGAATTACCAGGAAATTGGAAATCACACCAAAGTGACTGAGTTTATTCTCATTGGATTATCCAAACACCCTGCATTCCAGAGTCTTCTCTTCTGGGCACTGATGTTTCTCTACATAGCAACTTTGGCAGGAAACAGCATGATCATTTTCCTAGTAGGAGTCAATCCTCAGCTCCACACCCCAATGTATTTCTTCCTCAGTAACTTGTCTTTACTGGATCTTCTGTTTTCTACCAGTACTGTACCACTGATCATGATGAACTCACTTCGGAACTTCCCCACCATCTCCTACAGCTCCTGTTTTACCCAGCTTGCCATTCGAGCCTTCTTGGCACTAGCTGAGTGTTTTCTTCTTGCCATTATGGCTTACGACCGATTTGTGGCTATCTCAGATCCACTCAGGTACAACCTGGTCATGTCTTCTCGAGTATGTGTTGTAATGGCTTTAGTTGTGTGGGTGACAGCCTTCCTACTTACTATTATGCCCATTCTGCTCTTTCCTATCAGTTTCTGTGGGCATAATGCTGTCAACCACTTTTCCTGTGAAGTCCAAGCCATCTTTAAATTATTGTGTTCCAACACCTTTTCCCTAGAGATTATGATGATGGTGTGTGCTGTCATTTCAATGCCAGTACCTTTAATTTTCATCTTTATCTCTTACCTTTTTATTCTCAAGGCTGTCTTAAGAATGCACCAAACTAAGGCCAGGCTTAAAGCCTTTTCTACATGTGGCTCTCACTTGGTTGTGGTCACCATCTACTTTGGGACACTAATATATATTTATGTGAGACCACAGATGAAAAACTCCCAAGATATGGATAAAATTGTCTCTATATTTTATGCAGCAGTGACCCCAATGCTAAATCCCCTTATCTACACCCTGAGAAATAAGGATGTAAGAGCTGCTCTCAGGAAAGTAACTCGTGGAGCTAATACTTCAAGCACACAGTAGCATGCTGGGTAATAGGACAGTGCAAGGGCTTGAGCTGCCCTGGTCAGTTTGTATCTGTGAATGGCACTTTGGAAATGGGAAATAAATCATACAAGAACAGGATTTGATAAAGAAAATATAGAAGTGCTTTGGGTCACATGCATGTTAAATAAACATAAAATGCAATCTACACAGAAGGAGCAAGGTTTGCAATGTATATAACAGAAAAGTAATCATTAGTCTATGTGTATAAAACCTCTTGCAAATCATTAAGGCAGAAAATAAACACTCCAATATGAAAATGGTTAAAGGACATAGACACACAATTTGGTAAAGAAGAAATAAACATTCACACTTATGCAACAAAATGTCATTTTTCACTTCACATATTAACAAAAACATAAAAACATTTATAGCATATAGTGTTGGTGAGGATTTGGGGAAACATTATTGGAGAGGCTATAAATTGGTACAGCCTTTCTGGAGAGGGAGCCCTTAGCTGGCAGTGTTCTTGTTCTCTGCATTTGCTGCTCTGGGAACATTGGAACAGACATGCAAGGTGAGTGACTCTGAAAAATATCAAACCCAGTATAAGATGTCAACCTCTGCTTTTCAGACTCCCACAGACTGTACATTTGAGGTGCTTGCCCCTGAACCCTTCCATACATTGAGAGAACCTTGGGGAGAATGGGGGTTTCTCCCCAAAGCCAACTCCTTCACCTGTGCCCTCTTTATGAGGAAGCTGTAGAATGGGCTTCTTTGAAAAGGCACCTCTTGAAAATTTCTGCAGGGAGGTAGTTGGTCCTGAATATGTGGCCCTCATTATTTAGAGGGGAAGTTATTTTGAAGATCTTTTTTTTCACACCTGTAGACCTTGGTCATCAATTACTGGAAAATAAGAAAAACTCACTTTGGCATCTCATGTCATCATGCCACCTCAATGTGTCTACACCACAGAAACGCTCATAGATTTATTTAATAGATTGGTGTAATAGGTTAAGAATGTTTACTAAATCAGTCTTTGTGATTTGTGAGAATTTTGAATAAAGGTCCCAGTGTTTAAATAAATCCAGTCCCTGCTGGTCCCAGGTCAGCAGTGTTTAAATAAAGCCATATTATAGATAATATCCATATTATGAAACATTCTGAAGCTTTGGTATCACCACTCTATGAGTCTCTCATTCTTCTAAGACCAGAAAGTCACCTAGCTATTGGACATATTCTTTTCATAATGATGACTGACATGTAAGATGGGTGACCATGACACTTCCTAAGGCCTAGGATCAAATTAGCACTTTGTTACTTTCATCCACATTCCATTAGCTAAAGGTAGTCACACAATCAAGCTCAATATCAATGGAGTAGGAACTACATTATGTCACTAGAGATAAGAACCTCAAAGTCATGTGGTAAAGGTGTGGATGAAGACAAAGAATAAAAATTGAGAAAAATACTGCAATCTACTACAGAGGGCTAGGCAGTGCTAGGGCATGGGCAAGGAGTCTGGAAACTTTGCATGTGTTGGAGAAAGAAAATAAGTATATAGCCAATTCCACCACTATGGGAAGTGGGCATAGTTGACAGCTCTGGCTAGCGATCACCATCACCTGTTAAGCCCCAGCTGACTGTGGACCTTTTCAGTTGTCTACTGGGTTGTGAGGCAATAAGTAACCCACCATAGCATGAAATCTATTGTTAGACTGATTTGCAAGAATTTTCAGGAACACTTTATGTTATAAGAGCAAGAACCCACCTCTATCCAGGTCATCTATTTAGACTTCATGGGCAAAGGTGGTGGAGACAACAAGCTTTGAGGAGAGTGAGGGCAACATAGATATTCACATTACACTGGGGTACTGAATTTCTAATGGTGACAATCTCTCTAGTTATTTCCTCCAGCCACGCACTGCAGCTTAAAAGCAAGAATGTAAAAAACAGATGGTCAGATTAATCTTGGCTTGGGGACCCATGATTGAAGGTCTAGGGTTGCAGCAATTGTGTTCCCAGTTCCTAGAAATGTGTCTTGATGAGGACCAAGAAAAGGGAGAATGAAAGTAATGAAGTGAAATAACTAAAGTATCAGGGAGTTGTGTTGAGAAAGCAATAGTATTTTCCACTTTATTTTGAAAAAATTAAAACATTAAATGAAGGTAAAAATTAACCATAATCATTCCATTTTGAAAACAATCCTATAAAGAAATGAAAATCTGTCCACCAAACTCACTTTCCAGAGAAACCATGGGTAACACAACACATTTTGATCATGGTAGAGAAATAACCAAAGAAAAAGAAAGATTTTAGCTGGTTTAGGGAGAAAGATTTATTATAGTGGTGTTTCTTAAAATTGTATTGGTTATTTGGTTTTTTTTTTTTTTTTTTTGGTTCTGTATGAAACAAAGTGCTACTTTTTCCAGTTCTTCAAAGTATGACATTGGTGCTTTGATGAGGATTACATTAAATCTATAAATTGTGTCATATGTCACTTCTGACACTTCTTGCCAGGGCCCTAGACTGGCCAGGTCTCGGGCCGACTTAACTAGGTTCTGGAAGCAGACTGCTAAGTTAGTTTGCTCAGGTTTAGTTTCTTTTAGGTGCCTGAGGGCTATCTACTTTAGCTGGAGAGAGAGAGAGAAAAAGAGTATGAGTCTTAGAGAGAATAAAGCAGTCTTCTTAGAAAGATAGATCTTAGTCTTTAACAGAGCTTGGTAATCTTCAGCAGAGAGATACCGTGCTGGTGTTCTGCAGGCAGGAGAGGAGTCAGAGTAAGCGCATCCGTGATAGAATGCGCATGCTCCTCCTCCAGCCTAATATAAGACTAATCTCGTGCCTCTCAACACCACAGGTGTAGAGACTGCCAATTCACCACTGCTCTCATCTCACGAGCTCTCATGCTTGTTAGGTGAGCCAAATCCCTCTCCATGCCCTTTCCACCCAGGTGTTCCATTATTGAGCTATACAGGTATTTCTTTTAACTCTCACTCCTCCTAGCCATAGGCTATATGGGCTGCAACAAGATTGATTCTGGTAGTACATATATTTTAAAAATGTTGATTCTTTCCAGCCATGAACATGGTAAATCCTTCCCTTTGTTAACATCTTCTATTATTTCTTCTTCTTTTTTCTCTTAACAATTTGTTTAATTAAACCATAACTGTGTACATGAATGCATTTGTGGGCTACAATGTGCTGATTTTATATACAATCTGGAATGCTTACATCAAACTAGTTAACATAGCCTTCACCTCACTTACTTAATTATTGTGTTAAGACATTTATATTCTACTCTCCCATCCAAGTACTAACCAGGCCCGACCCTGCTTAGCTTCCAAGATCAGACAATATTGGGCGTGTTCAGGGTAGTATGGCCATAGACTATATTCTACTCTTAATAGATTTGATATGTACCCTTGCAATAGGTACCACAGGTGAGGTCCCACCGATTACTCTCCCTCCATCAAACCTCCCTCACCTCTCCCATCCTGCTTCTCTCCCCTCCTTCATCCTGGGCTATAGTTGTGTTTTATAATTTGTATGAAAGTGTAGGGGATTCTATATTGGTTTCATAATAGTACTGAGTACATTGAATACATTTTCTTTCATTCTTGAGATACTATACTAAGAAGAATATGTTTCAGCTCCACACATGTAAACATAAAAGAGGTAAAGTCTCCATCTCTCTTTAAGGCTACATAATAGTCCATGGTATATTAATGTTTGTTAATCCATTCATGGGTAAGTGGGTACTTGGGCTTCTTCCATGACTTGGCAAATATGCATTGGGCTACAGTAAACATTCTGGTGCAAATGTCTTTGTTGTAAAGAAATTTTTGGTCTTCCGGATATATACCTAGTAGAGGAATTGTAGGATAAAATGACAGGTCTACTTTTAGGTCCCTCAGTGTTCTCCAAACTTCTTTCCAAAAGGAACATATTAGCTTGCATTCCCATCAGCAGTACAGAAGAGTTCCCTTTTCTCCACATCCATGCCAACATCTGTAGTTTGGGTATTTTGTGATGTGGGCCACTCTTACTGGAGTTAGATGATATCTCAAAGTGGTTTCAATTTACATTTCTCTGATGATTAAAGATGAAGAGCATTTTTTCATGTGTCTGTAGGCCATGTACCTGTCCTCTTCAGAGAAGCTTCTTTTCTTTTTTTTTTAAGTAGAATTTTAATTTATAATTTACACTACTTATTTTCTTTGCTTTTTAGTTTTATGAGTGGTTTTCAGCCTCTTCTTCTTGAAATTTTTCTTTCTTTTGATGATACTTTTGACATCTCTGTTGTGTAGCCAGTCATCACGTTCAACCTCCCATCTAATCTGTTTGAGACTGGCATTATCTTTGTTAGCCATTGCATTCATGCCAATGTTATCAAATTTGGATCCCATATTTTCATCTAATAGGTGGCCAAACTCTTCAGCAGATACAAATAGGCTGGAGTCATTCAGGTTTCTTTTCTTTTTTTTTTTCTTGGTCCTTGAAATGAACCAGCAAAATCAAAATCATCTGCACCTTTTCTCTTACTTTTCGTGGTACTGACTTTGGAACAGCCTTTATCAGGTTCTAGAATGTCTTCATTTTCGTCATCTAACATATCCATGAATGTTCCTCCATCTTCATCTATTTCAGCAAATTCTTCATTCATACTTCCCAAAGAAACTTCATCATCATCCAGGTTACCAAGTTCATCATCATCACTACCTTCTGAATCTTCATCTTCTGGGCTACCCTTAGTTATTTTTGTTTTCTTTTTCACGTTGCTGGCAAAATCCATATCATCTTTTCCAGAGCTGAAACAGTTATCATCTTCAAATGTGTCAATCAGCCTCTCAAATTCGTCATCATCCACATCTTCTATACTTTCTTCATCTGAATTCTGTTTTTGTTTCACTTTAACAGCAATTTTTTATAATACCTGTGGAAAAACACTTCATCCACTGGTACCTGGCTTTCTTCTTTTGCCAGGAACTCTTTACTGTTCACAGTAAGACAACGAATATCCTTTATAAACTGTTTCCTTTTGGGCTGCATCACAACACTGTCTGTGTTTACTTTGCCTTTGTGGGGCTTTGGATTTCAGTATACAAATTGATCCAAGAATCTCATTAGAGTGAAATCCTGTAGCGGGTCACCTGAATACTGAGTATAATTTCCCTGAAGGATAGTCTTTGCAAAAAGAGCCACAGATGGATGGAAATGCTCAGATAACTTTTTGAGTTCCCAAAGACTTGTATATTCAGCTCCACAAAACAAAGGGTTTCTACTGAATGGATCATATGTATTTAACTGCTTGCCACCTTTCAAATTATCAATTTGTACCCAGGAAGCAGTGTTTGGTTTCTTGGTTTCTATGTCACTTTCAGATACAGTTTCCTCTGTCTCAGCTTTTTTCACTGTATCTGTTTCTTTGTCTGCATCAGTGAATTTTTCTACATCATCGCCATCATCTTTTACATCAATAAAATTTTCTTCATCATCAGACTCCGGATGATCGTCCAGTTGACTTCTTAAGCCTGGTTTTGCTTTAAGGATTTCAGATACAAGATATAAAGCTCCACATATGAGTGGTGGCATCTGTTCACAAGTAACTTGAAGCAACCTTTTCACAAACGCCTTCACCCGGCGCAATACGATGTCAGCTTTCAGAGATTTGTAGATAAGGTTAAGAAACATAGCTTGCTTGGAACACATTATCAACCTTGGATCCAACATCTTCCTGTATAATGCTGTATAATATCGATCTGATATAGACTGCTGAGAATGTTCTGAAAAAGCAACATTAGAGCCTGCACACTGGTATTAAAATTCACCATATGCAGCACTTTAAACAGCGTGTCAACCTGTTCCTTCACTTTGTCATCACCACTCTTGGCATAAGGGTATGTCCTATTCACACCTGTTAAAAGGGCACTAAGCATTTTGGACTCAATATCTTTTTTCTTGATGCAAGTCCGAAAAAAACAAAAATAAAGTGTTATTAATTTGTTAGCCAATTCACTTTCTTCATGGGAGAGGACCATTTGATTTAAAAAGCAAATTGCATAATATTGAGCTTTAGGGCTGACATTTGAGCGAAAGAGTAGCCTTTCTACTTCACCACATACAACTCCTTTCATATTGGGATGTTTACTAAGTAATATCTCTAACAGATGGGAGGCTTTTGTGGCTATTTTGTTCTGAGGATCTCCCAGTTTATTTACCAACTGGACAAGAAGAGTCTTTTCTTCCTCAGGCTTATTACAAAGAAGCTCATGAACCACTGTAAGGGCTCGAGTTTTAGTGGTTACTAAGGCATCATGACTTAAAGTTTCTACGACTTGTACAAATTCAGCCACTAAGTGTTTCAGCTGGTGTTCAAAATACCACAGGATCAGTCTTCTATCTCTTGAATCCTTGTTGCCACTGGACAACTGTTCTAGTTTGTTGAAAGGATGCTGGCTGAAAATCCGTAGCTTCCTACTATCTGGCAAAAGGTCTGTAATGAGTAATTCTTTGAAAGTATCCAAAGCCATGAGGCACTGCTGTTTGCTGCCCTTCTTTTTAACAAGGTTCACAAGAGTTTCTACAAACTGGAGTGTATGAACAGCATCATCCTGAATAAGAAGAATCATGGCTGCCATCCTGTCACCCAGTGTCCCTGACGATACAATTGCCTTCATCCAGGTGGAAGAAGCTCCCTTTTGATTATTTGTCTTACTTTCGAATAAGTTTATTTCATGCTCATACAGTTTCTGAGCAAGAGTTTTGTACTTAGTCACAACGTCCTGAGGCTGGGGTTCCAAAGAATATTCATTAGTATACTCCAGGTCATACCATTTGCCTCCAGTCTTTAGTAACAATGTCTGTCTCTCAAAAAATTCAAAGACGTCTTGCTTATCTGTCTTTACTTTTGTTTTGGCATTGCTGTTTTCATTGGAACATGGTTCTGGCCTACTCTTGTTTTTCTCTTTATTGATTGATGTCTTGTGACTTTCTGCTGCATTTTGCTTTTTATTAGATACTTTTGCTTCTTTTTTGCTGGAATTTTCTTTTTCAGCTGGTTCATCTTCAGTTAAGAATGCTTTTGTATACTTGGCCAAATTAAGATTTTGAATAAATGCTTCCAATTCGCCATGCTGCAGGTCATCAATTGTTCCTTTTTTGCCTCCATCCACCACTTCCTCATTCTCATCCAATGTAGCCAGCATAAGGTAATCTTGCTGCATAATAATATAAATTAAAAATGTCAGTTCAGTTAACTCCAAAAGTTAATTTGAAATCTATCTCTTTGAAATCAATAAAATATAGTAGGCTGGGCAGGATGGCTCACGCCTATAATCCTACTACTCTGGTAGGCTGAGGATAGACTGCTTGAGTTCAGGAGTCTGACATCAGCCTGAGCCAGAGCGAGACCCTGTCTCTAAAAAATAGCTGGGTATTGTGGCAGGCACCTGTAGTCCCAGCTACTCTGGAGGCTGAGGTAAGAGGATTGTTTGAGCCCAGGAGTTTGAGTTTGCTGTGAGGTATGATGCCACAGCACTCTACCTAGGGGGACAAAGTGAGACTCTGTCTCAAAAAAGAAAAAAAATAGGGAGGCGCCTCTGGCTCAGTGAGTAAGGTGCTGTCCCCATATATGGAGGGTGGTGGGTTCAAACCTGGCCCTGGCCAAAAACAATAGCCGGCCGTTGTGGCTGGTGCCTATAATACCAGCTACTCGGTAGACTGAGCCAAGAGAATCACCTAAGCTCAGGATTGGAGGTTGCTGTGAGTTGTGATGCCACAGCACTCTACCGAGGGCGACAAAAGGAGACTCTGTCTCAAAAAATAAAAAAAGAAAAAAAATATATAGTTATTATGGTATGACTCAGGCTCCCACCCTATCCCAAATAAATACGTGATGGATTTAAGATTTATTTATTTATTTGAGACAGAGTCTCTCTTAGTTGCCCTGGGGTTGAGCACTGTGGCATCATAGCTTACAGCAACCTCAAACTCTTCGGTGCAGGCCATACCTTTGCCTGAGCCTCCCGAGTAGCTGGTACTACAGGCATCTGTCATAACGCCCAGCTAGTTTTTTTTTTTTTTTAGTGGAGACACGGTCTTGCTTTGCTCACGCTCATCTTAACTTCTGAGCTTAGGCAATCCACCCATCTCAGCCTCTCAGAGTGCTAGGATTACAGGTGTGAGCCACCACAACTGGCCAGATCTAAGATTTAAATGTGAAAAATAAAACCATAACATAATAGGAGAAAGTACAACATAATTAAAAAAGTAATTTCAGAATAAGCAAAACTTTTTCAAATTTGACATAAAACATACAGCCATAGAGGAAAGGACTGGTAAATTTATATTTCTCTCACACTCAAAACACAGAAATAAAAAAGATCAAAAAACAAGCAATAACTGGGAGAAAATATTAGCAACTCATATCAAAAAAACTGGACTTAATACATTAATATAAAAGTTCCTACACATCAGTAAGCAAGTGACAAGCGATCCAATAAAAAATGTGCAAAAGCTACCAACAGTTCCTAGAAAAAGTTCTTTAAAAGTATGAAAAGGTGTTCACCTCACTGACATTTAGAGAAATCTACATTATAACCACAATGATATATCCATTTTAAAATCTATCATATGAGCAAAGATAAAATTATGACAGGCAGTGCTGGAGAAGGGTGGGGGGGCACTTTCATACATGGCTGATGTGAATGTAAACTACTGGCACAGCCTCTATGGAGGCAAATAAAACATAAATAGACAGTAATTTATGCAGCAATAAAACCAATGACATAGAACTTTATGCACTGACACAGAAAGGTCTCTATGACTAACAAAAATGCCCCACAAAATACATTAATAGGCATACATGGCACCACTTTCATATGCACAAATGAATATTTGTTTGCAAAGGTACAGAATATCCCTGGGTGGAGAGAGAGGTGGTGGGGGGAAGACTTGTAAAATAATTGCCTCCTATCAGGAAAAATGAATGACTGGAGATAAACATAGGACAGTACACTTTTCATCACATATCTTTTAAAATTTGCCTCTTCTATATGTATATATAGTACTTATTCTAAAATTAAGTTAAATCCAAGCACAAACCAAAGTCAATGAGCCTCTATAAGTTGTATTTCTCTTATCTCCCCACTCAATGTCCAAACATTACAGTATTTTAAAAAAATGAGCTAAATTCTGCCGCATATTTGCTTAAAATCTTCAAATTCTGAATAAAACTCGAAGCAAAACCTATCCTCTTACCTCTTAGACCTCACTTCTTACTATTCTCCCCCTACCTCAGCTACCTAACATTTCTGCTGTTCTTGGAATAGGTTACCCACACTTCTGCCTTAGACTATGCACTTGCTGTTCCATCTAACTGGAATGGCATGTGGCTCATTTCTTCCTCTTTTTCAGGTTGTTGGCTCAAACACAAGCGATGAGCTCTTCGGTCATCTCGATTAAAACTGTAATGCCCTCTCTCATTCCTTATCCTCTTTCCTTGTTTTATTTTTCCCATAGCACTAGTCAGTGTCTTTGTACTATGTACTTAAAGGTTTCTTTGCTGTTTCCCTCCCTTATTTACGATGTATATGCTCAAAAAAAAAAAAAAAAAAAAGAGAGGCCTTTTAAAGCGTATACAGGGCTTCATATGAATGTACCCGTGAGAACAAAAACTAAAAATCCTAACACTACTGGCGTTTAAAACACTGATGCCACGAGGACAAGACCAAGAAAAATCAGTACTATCCGCCCGGATAAAGTGATGGTTATACCATGTCAATAAAATGACGGTCGCCACCCTAAGAAGGGCTACAGAGAAAAATGTTCAATTCGAAACTTCTCTTTAGTAAACAGCAGTGGAAAGAAGCGCGCTAAGCTGCTTTCTTCTGTGGCTGAGATTTGGGTCCGGGCGCCGTCCTCTCCGCAGCGCGGGAGCCGCGGGCCATTCGCGGAGCCACACTGGGACCGCGCTCGCCTCCCCGCGCCTGCCCCCTTCCCCAGAACCCGCGGCCGCCACCTTGGTGCCTCCGAGCCGTAACACTTCCTCAAGGGAGAACCCATTCTCGGCCTCACTGATATCATCCTCATCGTCCTCGTCTGGATCTTCCACCGCCTCCTCCGGGGGCCGGGGCCGCTTGGCATGGAACTCTAAAGGTTCCTTGGCAGCCGCCATAGCTAGCAGAGCACACGCGCACTACCCTCAGCTTACTTCCGCTTGGCCTCTGACGTACTTCCTTCCGGGGGCGTGTTCTCTCCCGGAAATGGCCTCAATTCCCAGGCCTGGGGCGGTGTATGGGGCCTCCTGTGAATTTTGGCATGAGATTCCTAGTGAGGTCCGGCGTGGGGCCTCTGTGCGTCGCGGCGCGCACGGGTAAGCTTCCGGCCCGCCGAACCCTAGTTTCTGTGGAAACCGCAGGGGGCGCGTTCCTCAGCTGCGGGCTCCTGCTTGCAAGTGCTCTGGTCTGTAGACTGGAGCTCAGCTAGATGCCAAATGACTGTGCTGTGCGGGCAAGTGCGAGCTGTCTGTGCGCCTCGTGGGCCTGTTGCGCCCACAACCCTCCTTCTGGCGTCGTGGCGAGGATAAGGTTTAACGAAGCCGCTTTGAAAGTGTTCAGGGTGCTTGCACATATAGATACCAAATTCTGTAATGTGGCCTGCTTAATCTCTGTTTTTCACAGTTATTCCCTTTATTTGGAGAGGGAAATACTTCAGCTCCGGGAATGAGCCGGCAGAAAATAACCCAGTGACGCCGATGCTGCGGCATCTTATGTACAAAATAAAATCTACTGGGCCCATCACTGTGGCTGAGTACATGAAGGAGGTGTTGACCAACCCAGCCAAGGTATGGGTCGGGGGCCGAGGACTAGGCCAGGCTTAGCTTTGGAAGGTGTGAGTCAAGAGGGAAAAGCCCTAAAGTCGATCGACCAGACAGTAGGGTTGCCTTCAAGGGGAAGAGCCATCCCCAAAGACCTGGGGACAGGTAAATTGATCTATCAATTGGTCAGGGCTGGGTTAAGTAAGGGGCATTGCCTTTAAAGAGAAGACACATTTCAGGGGTATTTAGGAGACAGAATGTAACTGATTGGATTTTTGAGGGAAGGATGACTCTCCTGATTGGGCTAACGCTAGGTGGTGTAGACTCATTGTCCTGAGAGAAGAGAATGCAAGAAGGCGAAGAGCAGCAAATTTTATCGAGCAGGGGATGGATGAATAGTTCAGACTGATATATGAATTTGAAGTATACGGGATTCTTAGGTAGAAATTTCTAGTAGGCAACTGGGAATATTAATTTCTTGCCTGGAAAGTTGTCTGTGTTCAAATGGCTTTAGTGGGCACTAGAAGCATATTTTAGGTTTTCTTGAGAATGGAGCCTAGGTCTTTACTATTTTAGGATTAAGCACTCTCACACCTTTCTGACCTGTATTTGCTTGTCTTCTGTACAAAGCCGTTTGGGGAAAGCCCATACTCCTTCATTTTAGTCTATTATAAACGTTTGCTGGGTTGAAGTAGGATAGCTATGGAATTCCGGGGTTGGTTTGGCTGTTGGTGTTAGATGTGGTGAATAAGTCTAGTGTTCAGAGGTTTACTCAAGGTAGGGATCTTTTCATTCCCCTGAATAGTCAAGTGCTATAAGATAGCTGGTTTAGGCTACTGTGGTAGTAGTAGAAACGGAGTGAGAATAGGGTGGTTTAGAAATGGACTGTCAGGATGGACACACTTATAACCCTGACTCAAGTATAACACAATCGATACATGTAACTGAAAACATTTGTACCCCCAGTAATATTTTGAGTTAAAAAATGAACTGTCAATATTTGTTACTAGAATGAGTAAAAGAAAGAGCCAGACTCCTAGATTTTTAGCTTGAGCAAGTAGGTTAGGGTGGTGCCATTTATTGAGGTTGTTAAGATGGACCAGGTTTGGAAGAGTAGTGGACACACGGTCTACATTAGGAACTACATTTTACACCTTTTTGGGTTGGCAGTAACAGCCAAGTGGAGGTAGTAAGTAAGCAACTATCTCAAGAGTCTGCAGTTCAGGAGGAAGATTGGGTAGGCATATATAAACGTGGCTGTCAACAGTATATAGATGGTGTTTAAAGCCAAGGAACCAGGAAGAGTGTACTTAGATAAAGGAAGGTTTCCTAGCATTAAGACTTGAGGTAACTAAAATTTAAAGTAGAGGCTCTAGTAATCTAGTGACCCTTGAGTAGAAATAAGGGCATTCATGAACGTAGATAGAAAAAAATTACATCTTTATTTTCCTTAATTTGTACATGAAGTTAGCATTTTTGCAATTATTAACATAGGCAACAAGTAGCATCAGCAATACCTATGACTTTGTCATCAGTAGAAATCATTGGCATTTTCATATCACAGTAGAGTGATCACAGGTATCGCAAACTACCATTTTGCTCATGCTTACTTTAAAACTTTGTTACTAACTAGGTCTTTGGCTTGATTCTCTTAATATACTAGGAAAGAAGTATACAAAGGGTGCCAAACACTGTACACACAAAGGAAAAAATAGTCTACTAGTTTTCTAAGGTAATTAAATATTACTGTATAAGATTTAGGTAAAGATACAGTGTTATCTTGCTTATTTAGAGGAGAGAACTTTCTTACTAAATAACTATTTCATCGTATACATTATGTGATTTTAGGGGGGTGTTTCAAAAAGCTTTTTTTGAAAATTAATTGTGTTCTCCATTTTTTCTTTTTATTCAGGGCTATTATGTGTACCGTGACATGCTAGGAGAAAAAGGAGATTTTATTACTTCACCTGAAATAAGTCAGATCTTTGGGGAGGTAATTTCTAATGTAATGTATTATCACAAACATTTGAGAGCAGATCAAGTTGTATTATTCTGTGATAGTATTTTATAGCCTTTTTTGTGATTTATCAAAAGTTTTAACATTTTAGTAGTTTATATGTTAGAGAAATAGGCAATAGAGAAAAAGAAATTAATAAAGAGGACATTTGCAAAGTTTATACTTCACTATAGGAAAGACAATAGAGAATAAAGAGAAGGAAATGCAAGTAAAGAGGGTGGGAAAAAGGAGAACCATATGAAATATGAGAGTGGAAGGAGACAAAAGGAAAGGCAAGGAAAGAGGTATAAGAGTACCTAAGACAGAAGAGAGAAAAGATTACAAAGAATATGGTGAATTACTGGATTTAAGGGGAGTTCCAAAGGCCCCAGCCATGATTTAGCCGTAGTTAGAAGTCTCCCTTCAATGAACAGAATTCTAGTTTGTTTACTTCCATGTAAGTGCCTTTAATGAGTTTAGAAATAGGAAATACTATATAAGAGGAATTGAAAAATATCAGGTATAGGCTCTGCGCCTGTGGCTCAACAGGCTAAGGCGCCAGCCACGTACACCTGAGCTGACGGGTTCGAATCCAGCCTGGGCCCACCAAACAACAATGATGGCTGCAACCAAAAAATGGCCGGGCGTTGTGGCGGGCGCCTGTACTTGGGAGGTTGAGGCAGGAGACTCGCTCAAGCCCAGGAATTGGAGGTTGCTGTGAGCTGTGATAATATGGCACTCTATCCAGGGTGACAGCTTGAGGCTCTGTCTCAAAAAAAAAAAAAAAAAGAAAAATATCAGGTATATTTAAGAGTCACATAATTATTTAAATCATGTGAATATGAAGAAATGGCATAATCACATTTCACAAATCTATTTGCTTTCAAGTACTAGTACCTTTTGTTAATTATCTTATCTGTGTTGTGGGACCTTTTATAGCAGAGATTGCTTTATAATTATAATCTTCCTAAATCGTGTATGTTGTGACACAGTCCCGGTGAAGTTCCTATGTGTGTATATGTATATGTGAATATTAAATAACATGATTATAAACATTTTGCGTTCCGTTAATAGCATAAACTATACATTTATATGAATTTTATATTTCTTATACTTTATAATAATGTACTTTATAAAAAGATACGATGTATTTTTTTTTTTCATGTCACAGTTACTAGGAATATGGTTCATTAGTGAATGGATGGCCACTGGAAAAAGTACAGCTTTCCAACTGGTGGAACTGGGTCCTGGTAGGGGTACCCTCATGGGAGATATTTTAAGGGTAAGTAATAAAAGAATGTCTTTTATTCTCATGTGGTTGAATCTTACTACTTCTGACTAAGTTTGCAAATTTTGTTGATTTCCTTGACTTTCAGTTCATTAATCTTGTATTTCTCAGCTAAGATATAATATTAGAATAATAAATCTTTACTTGTCTGTAAGCTTAAAAAATGGAGGGGGGGATAAATGTGACAGCTAGAAATATTTGGAAACATTTAAAAGACATTATGAGAGACAGTACATATATTTATTTTCTGTGTAGGGAAAGTTTTTTAATTATGTAAAAAACAAGCTATAAAGGAAAAGATTAATAATTTAATCTGCATTCAAATTAAGAACTTTGTCTTTCTTCAAAGATACCATTATGATTAGATAATCCATGGAGTAGGAGAAGTTATTTGCAAATATAGCCAACAAAGAAGTAGTAGTTAGAACTCCTTTAAATCAATAAGATTAGGCCAGAGATGTGAATAGGCCCTTTTTTATGAAGACATAAAAGACGAAATCCAAATGGCTAATAGAAACAAAAAGATGCTCAGTCTCATTGGTAGTCAGGGAAATGAAAACTAAGTAACAGTGAGATACCACTGTAACCCTACCACCTTACAAAAATTAGAAAATCTGACAGCACCATGTATTGGTGAGGATGGGGATATGTGGAGCAAGAGTACTTGCAAGTGGTACCAAGCAGTACTTTTAGACGTACTGCTTATAAAGAATATAATTTGGTACAACCATTTTGAAAAAGCTGTTGGGCACTATCTACTGACATGAAAGCTACTTACATTGCATGATCTAGCAGGTTTACTGCTAGTGATATCCCCTAGAGAAATTAGTGTGTATGTATACCAGAAGACATGTACAAGAGGATAGCAACCTTGTTTAAAATCGCAGAACACTAGAGTGACCCAAATGCCTATCAATGGGGAAACGGATCACTAAATTGTGATACAGTCATACAGTGGAATAGAGCACTCACCAAATGCTATAAAAATGTATGAAATCACACTTCAGCATGGCAGTATTCAACATGAAACAGGGTATTGAGTGAGAATAGCAATTTCAAAAGAATTCATATCATATGATTGTACTTAAAATCCAAAAATCGTCAACAGTAAACGATATAAGTTTTGTGATACAAATATGTGTATATTTAGTAACATTTATAAAGAAAAGTGAGGAAATGATTAACTTGAGATTCACAATGATGGTGACTTCTGAGAGACGGAAGACCCAAGGGCTTTAGAGGTAAAGTCACATCCTATTTCTTTAACCAGATGGTGGTTATTCTTCCTTTTATCATGAGGACAATTGTATAATAGTTGACAGTGATAAGCATTTATTAAATTTTATAGATTTTACTATATTGGAACTCATTAGTCTTTTGTGGTTTATTCCTGTATGTACTTACCAATTCAAAGTAAAAACAGATACTTAATATAAATTTGACTTTCTTGATACTGTATGATTTTTGCATTAGATTAAGAATTTAAGGTTTTTTTTTTTTTTTGAGACAAAGTCTTATTTTGTTGTTCCTAGTAAAGTGCCATGCTGTTGTAGCTCACAGCAACCTCAAACTTTTGAGCTTAAGCAATCCTCTTGCCTCAGCCTCTTGAGTAGCTGGGACTACAGGCACCCACCACAACATCCAGCTTTTTTTTGAGATGGGGTCTTGCTCTTGCTCAGGTTGGTCTCAAACTCGTGAGCTCAGGTAATCTGCCTACCTCGGCCACCCAGAGTGGTAGGATTATAAGTGTGAGCCACTGTGCCTGGCCCAAGAATTGAAGGATTTTTAAAAAGAAAATATATAACCATGCAAAACTGGAGGCCAAAGAAAAGAAAATATGTAAACATCTGCAGATAAGAATGCTGATTATATCATCTTTTGGGGAAGAAAGAAATCAAAATTACTGATTAAGTTTCTAAGGATCTATTTTATATTTCTTTAAATTGGCAAAGTTACTTGAATAAAACAGATTTAATAAGGTTTTCAAAAATAATAGTATTTTCTTGCTTAAGTACTTTAAAATCAAGTCCATAGACTTTAAATATATGAAGTATGCTATTCTTAGATTGAGTCTTAAGAACTCTTAAAAAGCCAAAGAATTTAAAGAAATGTAAAGAAAATAGCCAAAGAAGTATTGACTATTTTTATTTTTGATTTTACCCTCTGAAGATTTTTCTCTTAGGAAGTGTTTCCATGTGCATTTCATCTCAAAACTATGAGGTTATTAAATATGTTCAGTTTCCTTAAGTACTAAGTTTAACAGTTGGTATCTTTGACATTTTACTTTGATACATTTCTTGTTTTTTTTTTTTATTGAGAAGATACATCTTCATTCTTTCAAACTCAATGTTTTGGCTTGCGATTATCTTTCAAAACTTTTTTACAGCAATTTTTGTAAAACCATGGATAAGTCAGAAATTCGTCTTATTTAATTATTTTTTCGTTGAGACAGAGTCTCACTATGTTACTCTCAGTACAGTGCCATGGCATCATAGCTCACAGCTACCTCAGACTCCTGGGCGTAAGTGATTCTCTAGTCTCAGCCTCCCAAGCAGCTGGGAGTACAGGTGCCCACCTCAACAGCCAGATATTTTTTTAGAGATGGGGTCTTGCTCTTGCTCAGGCTGGTCTCAAACTCCTGAACTCAAGCAATCTGCCCAACTTGGCCTCCCAAAGTGCTAGGATTACAGGTGTGCTGCACTGTGCCTGGCTAAAAATTTGTGTTATTTTTGAATATGAGTTCCATCTTAGAACCAGTGCAGTACAGATAGCTTGAAATAGCAACAAAGCGTTGGAAGGATGTGACTAATGAAAGCACAGGACGTTGATGGTTTGAGAAGTTACATTCTGGTGATTTTAGTCTTGAAAATGAGCCACATGATGATGTGAGACCAAAGTGGATATGAACATGGTGGTGTGAGACCAAAGTGAATAATGATGAGCTGAAAGCTGTAGTGCAGTGTTTTTCAATCTTTTTCAATCTTATGGCACACTTGAACCGATAGTTAACTTCACGACACACTTAAATTATGTTGGTCAAAAAAAAAAAAGTACTTACTGTGCTTTGAGCTCCTTTTAAAAATAATTTAATTAATGATCCTTAAAACTTTTTGTGACACACCAAAGATCTTGTGGCATATCAGTTGAAAAATCATTGCTGTAGTGGGGCAAATCCATCTCAACCTATATGTGAATTAGCAGCAAGATTCGATGTTACTATTCCAACAATATTTGGCCATCTGAAACCAATTGGCAAGGTAAAGAAGCTGGGGAGATGGGTTCGATGTGATGGAAAAAACCATCAGAAAAGACAACTTGAAGCTTGCCTTTCTTTACTGTCACAAGATAAAGACAAACCATCTCTATACTGTATTGTTATGTGTGGTGAAAAAGGGATGCTTTTTCACAGTTGCAAGCATTTAGCACAATGGTGGGATAAAGGTTAAGTCCTGAAACACAACCCAAAACCAAATATTCATCAAAAAAAGCTAATGATATCTGTTTGGTGGTCCAACACTGGAATATCCACTATGGCTTCATGACACCTAGTCAGTTGATTAGAATGGATGTCTTCTGCAACCTATTGGATGATGTGAGGATGCTTGTGATTAAGCAGCAGAGATTGGTCAACAGAGACAGGCCAATCCTCTTGCAAGACAATGCTTGACCACATGTCACATAAATAATAGTCTCAAACTACAGAAGTTAGACCTGAAAACCCTCTATCATCTGGTATTCACCAGACCCTGCACCAACTGACTACTACTTCTTCCAGGCTTTGGATTGATTCTTGTAGGGAAAAATATTAAATCCTTAACATGCTGTGGAAAATGCCCTTAATGATTTCATCACCACTTACTCTTGGCTTCTTCACTGCTGGCATACACAAGTGACCATGGAGATGGCAAAACTGGGTTGATACTATTTTATCTCAAGAAGCAGCACCCTGATATTAATTGTGCTGCTTCTTGAGATATAATAAACTAAACTTTTGATTCAAAATTGGACATTTCAGATTTAGTGACCTTGTTCATCTTGTCAGTCTTTATCTGCATCTTCATATCTTAAAAGTAGGAGGGAGATCACTGAAAATTAAGTGAAAAATAATGTTGATACATTTTATGCTTTTGCCATTCAATTTTTAAGCTTCAAAGACTGGTAAAAGAACAGTATTTTCCTTTTTCCTTCACATATTTATAACAGTAAAAAAATGCTATGTGGGTGGCTAAATAAAAATTGAAAATGTGATGGAATTTCAGAGTTAAACTCTGCAGTTATTAGGTCAATCAGATTTGATTCTCTGAGCATACGGTTTTATCATCTTGAAGATATTATTTCATAGATATATAGACTTTATAAAATTAAGGCTATATACATTTTATTCCTTTAGTCTTTTTTTTTAGACCCCCATAGTCAGAATCATTGTTTTTATTGGATGCTAAATATTCTCATTTGTTAATCACAATTTATCATTAGGAAGGCAAATTTGGCACTATTTGTTTCTTATATAAAGTTACTACTAGAAAGTGGCTTGAGGAAAAAACATATTCTCAGAAAGCAAACATTCCTTTTATTAAGACATGATTAAATTATTGGGGTAAGTGATTAGAAAATC
Organism: Arctocebus calabarensis; assembly: GCA_963573935.1. Lineage (NCBI taxonomy): Eukaryota > Metazoa > Chordata > Mammalia > Primates > Lorisidae > Arctocebus > Arctocebus calabarensis. The sequence goes on from CAUYON010186985.1 coordinate 27,051, forward strand.
TAAAATCTACTTAACACATTATATTTTGCCAATTTTTTTTCCTTCTTTCTGTATTTAGGTGTTCAGTCAGCTTGCATCTGTACTGAAAAACTGTGACATTTCAATACATCTAGTGGAGGTGAGCCAAAAATTAAGTGAGATTCAAGCATTGACACTGACTGAAGAAAAGGTCCCACTAGAGCGAAATGCTGGCTCCCCAGCATATATGAAAGGTGTCACTAAGTCTGGGATTCCAATTTCCTGGTATCGAGATCTGCAAGATGTTCCAAAAGGTAATTACTTTACATAGATAAATGAAAGAATTTTGATCACATCCCCTCTCAGTAGTAGGACCATAACCTTTTACTGCAGTGGTTCTCAACCTTCCTAATGCCACGAACCTTTAATACAGTCCAAAGGGGGCTCGGCGCCTGTGGCTCAACGGGCTAAGGCGCCAGCCACATACACCTGAGCTGGTGGGTTTCAATCCAGCCTGGGCCCCCCAAACAACAATGATGGCTGCAACCAAAAAATGGCCGGGTGTTGTGGCGGGCGCCTATAGTCCCAGCTACTTGGGAGGTGGAGGCAGGAGACTTGCTTGAGCCCAGGAATTGGAGGTTGCTGTGAGCTGTGATGCAACGGCACTCTATCCAGGGTGACAGCGTGAGGCTGTGTCTCAAAAAAAAAAAAACCAAAAAAACAGTCCAAAGGGGTTGCAACCCACAGATTGAGAACCACTGTTTTTACAGTAATACCACAGATGAGTAATTGCTGCCAACTCCTTTATCCATAGAGAATAGCATATTTTTTTCTAGAAATCATGTTAGGAAATGAAATGGCCCAACATTAAGGTACATTGTATGTCACGTGGTTTTGTAAAAAACGAAACCAAACACCTTCCAGTGAGAATGTTTGTATTAAAGAAAAAAAAAAACTAAACCACAGCGTAAATCTCCATTGCACTTCTTAGGGATTTCCTGTAGTTAAGGTGGTGCTGATTATGAAGCAGCCTAAGGAAGCAGTGTAGTTCCATTATCCAGTCTTAAAAATCCTTGTGTAAAGACAAGCAAGGAGTGGTGGCAAAATTCCTGCATTAATCAGGAATATTGATGAAGCCAGCTCAAACCAAAAGTAGTGTTATGATCTAGGGCAGGGGTCCTCAAACTATGACCCGCGGTCCACATGCTGCCCGCCAAGAACATTTATCTGACCCTCCGAGTGTTTTTGCCTCCACTGCCTGTCCTGTTTAGCAGCAGACTCATCCCAGGGCTGTGAAATCTGTTAGTGGAAAAACCATTGGTTGCATTCCCAAACAAAATGTGTGGATTCACTGGAAAAGTTGCAAAAGGAGTTCCAATTTAGATTTAAAGAGCGTCATTTCCTTGAACAGGACATACAGCTTTTCCATAACCCATTTTCTATTGACATTGAAAATGTGGAGGTCAGTCCCTGAAGTTGCTGCCTCAGTCGCCCCTCTGCCAGCTGCTCCGGCGCCACTTCAGCCGCTGTCTCCCGCAGGTGGGAGCCAGGTGCTGATGAGTGTGGTGGGGGCAAGCACTCCTATGGCTTGGGGCTCTGGCTCTGCGTGGGTGGGCGGTGGCTTTCCAGCTTCTCCATGGGGCTGGTCTGCGGTGCCCGGATGCTCTAAGAACGTTTCCACTGTTGCTCGGAAGACATGCAGTGAGGATTCAGAATTCCTGGAGAATTGCCTTTGTGAGAAGCTGGAAGTATTTCTTTAAATTCCATCTCTTAGTTTTTCAAAGAAACATCAAGAAACCATGAACAACATTAGTAATGAAGAGTTTGACTGCCACTTGCTTCATGAAGGTTTTATTGCCAAGAACATTCTGGACCAACAAAATCAAAGAAGTTTCCTCTTCTGATAAGGATGCCTTCTATGTAGC